>OMNZ01073766.1:0-13440 GCA_900303255.1 Lesueurigobius sanzi
CTTGTTTAGAGCAGTTTTGACTAGATTAGGCACATTTACTACTGTCATCTAGATTATTTGGTTTATTTCATGACAATTTTTGCTGATTCTAAGGTAATCTCACTCACTAAATTAGGGAAATAAAACTGCCCAAAGACCAATTTTCTGACCCCATTGGTAAATTAATTTAAATAAAAAAGGAACTAAGTAGAAATCTATTGAAGCAAGTCAAAACAAGTGGTTAGAATTAGGTCAAATGAGCCACTAAAACAGCTCAAATTTAGATAAATACAATTAATTTGGGTCATTTAACCTTCTAGATATTTACTTTTTTGTGTAGATGACCAATAATTTAGTATAGGTATCGAAAAAGGTATCGTTCAGGTATCGGTATCATAAACCAAGTATCGTTAAAGTACTAGTATCACATGAAAGGTACCCAGCCCTATTTACAGTATATCTGAAACTATTCCAAGTACCTCCTTCTAAGCTCTGGCGTACCCCTGGAATTTGGAAACATTATTGTAGGGTCTAAATGTATTCATGGACAGAACCATAGTTTGTAAATGATTAACAAATGATGAGGATCAACTCGGTAAATGTTTTAGAGATTATGAAAATGACGTTTGATCCCAGCGTCGATCACAGTGCAGCAAATGAACATAGCGTGTGTGATAAGTGGGAGTCGGGGAAGCTGTTAGCATAATGCGACGTAAATTGTCTCCGAGTCTCCGGGGAGTGAATTTTAAGGCTAACCCTGCACATTTTGACCTTTAATGTTTGGCGTTGTGCATCTCCCTGATTCCCCTGCTCCCGCTGACGTACTGTACGAATCCCTCCGTCCTCCGTGTGCACTCCTACCTCCGCGCAAACTTTCCTCCCTCCTCGCCGCTCTCTCTCCCCAAGTCTCTGCTGTCTAAAGGTGAGCACTTGAAATAATGAATCGGATCCCCCCTTTTCACCCGCTGCCTCTCTGTATTCCCGTTAAGACTCTCCCCACAGTATTTGCACTTCATTAAACTTGGAATAGGTTTAATATTTAAAACACCGTGAACAGATCTCAAGCCCCTCGCCCTCACACACGCACCTCAGCCGCTTTTTCCGTTTAATAATCTACTTGCATATTTTTACTGCTCCTTCATTAAAAACCAAAATAGATTGAATATTTTACACCGCATAGACTTAAATTTTAACCCTTTATCTCTTGCCATTCACCTTGAGAAACAATAATGTTCTGGTTTTAGTCTGTATTTCCCTGAAAACTTGCATATCCTGTCTTTGTCTTCGCTGCAGTTGATTTGAGCCGATTGACTTGTGTGGCCTGTTCCCCACCTTCAGCCCCTATCCACTACTTCCTCCTTTGTCCCATCTCACAAGCTTGTAACTGTACAGTATTTTTAGTCTAGTTTATGTCAGCAAAAACATTACAATACTGAAGAGATTTAACACCGCTGAAAAGAGACATTATTTATAATGATTTGCACAGCGCTTTTCATTGACACAAATGCATCACATTAGTAAAAAAAAACATATAAAACAACATAATTAAAATTGCAAACATTGTAATTAGGAGGTAGAGGTGGTTCCTATACCTTTAAGTACCTGGGGCTGCAGCTGAACAACAAGCACAAGAAGGGGCAGAGCAGGTCTGTTCTAAGTTATTGTGCATGTTTTTATCAGTCTGTTGTGTCCGGTGTCCTTTTTTATGCTGTTGTGTGTTGGGGGGGCAGTGGTAATAAAAGGGACATTCAGAGGCTGAACCGGCTCATAAAGAAGGCAAGCTCTGTGGTTGGGCTGTGTCTGGACTCTGTGGAGAAGGTGGTGGAGCAGAGGACACTCTCCGAGACCAGGGATCCTGTCCAACCAGAGCACCCCCTGAACCATGTCTTCTCCGTGAGCAGCACCAGGTTTAGGTGCTCCACTCAGAGACTCATTTGTCCCTCGTGCCATCAGGCTGTACAATGCAGCCATTTCAGGGAGGAGCAGAAGATGAGAGCTGGGACATTAGTCTTTGATGTCTTAACATACAAGAATGAAGAGCATACAACAAAAAGAGGAGGGGTCCCAGGACAGAGCCCTGGGGCATGCCAATCAGATCCTGCAGCCTCTGATGGTGGACCGCGTCAAAGGCTGAAGGGAGGTCCAGCAGGACTAACACCCCAGTCAGCAGACATCATGATGTCACCTGACACTGTCAGTGCGGAAAGGGGACTTTAGAAATTGGCCTAAAGTTCTTAAGATCTGCTTGGTCCAGGTTTTTTTCTTAACTTTTGGTCCCACTATGGCATGTCTAAAAGAACGAGGAAACACACCAGAAGAAAGAGACAAATGAAACATTTTAACTTATTGGTGAAGTTCAAAAGTGACTTGTTGTCACTGTGTAATCTGCTATAAAGATAACGAATACATTCTTTTTGACATTGGCTTGTCTGCTAGTGGCTAACCTGAAGCTTGAGCGCAAGTAGCCTACTTCCTGTCTGTATTAATCTCCATTAAGGTTGGCTTAAACCCCTTTGTATAATTAGATTAGGTGTTGGACTGAATGATCACTGACTGCACTTTAATGATACGATGCGTGATGTAAATACTTCAGTGGAGCAGACGTTCAGAAAGTTTCCCTTGAAGCTAAACGCTTACAATAATATGATGAATTATACATTTAAATTAGTGCCACAAATGTGAACTCATTTGCATAAAAACAATCTTCTTCTAGGTTTTATTTTATTTAGTTATTTACTTTTATGCAGTTTTTCACTGCTTGCTAGCCTTTAGCTGCAAGAAAAACTCTCCAACCTTGATAAACACAGACGTCTTCCCCGCTAAACTATTTACATGATTTTACATCCTACATCAAGTTATTAACACGCCTATTCTAGTCATACCATGACCCGCTGTCCACCACCAAATCTTTACAAAATATGATTATTCAAATTGGTCTAAGCGAAGAAATTAATAGAACATGAAGTAACAGACAGTACATACTGTACATACTTGTACATTTATCTATACAATTCAGCCCTTTTCTAGTCCTCACATTTAAACTTGATGCTGGTTGTTTCATTTACTCCCCTGTGTTTTGGTGTTCAATTAAATTAAAGCATTCGACATCACCATGGAAACCCTTCTCACCGCCCACCACCTCCATCTTTAGCACATGACCTCACATCCTACTGAACGTTATGGGCAGTCCACCGGCTCCCTTCCTTTCATCCTTCTCACAATTCCACTTTTTCACACTTCTCTTGCTGTCGAGCTTTGGTTTCTGTACCACTTCAGACACCTGTTCTATTAATAACATTTTTCTCTTGCCATTTTGGACAGTGAGTTGCCCCCCTCCCCACATTTGACCGTGGCTTCGCTCCAAAACCCCGCTACCCCCTGCCTGCTTGCCTCCTGGCCATGGAAGGAAGGAAGAAAGCCTGTACTTGTGTGTATTGGTTAAAGATTAGCCGTCCCACCCTGAGCGCACCTGGGATGGACCGTGGCGGACCATAGCCCACACACGTACCCAAACATTTGGTCTTTGCACTAAAACCTGCGCTGAGAAATGTTGTTAGATTCTTTGTGAACGCACACGTCTTGGCACTTGAAGAATTGGACTACCCAGACTGCACCCTGGCAGGATGTCCTGTTGGTGCAACATGGAGAGAGAAGGGAGAGAGAGAGAGAGAGACAGAGGGGAGTGGGTCAGTTGGTTTCTGCGGTTGAACATTCACAGCCTTTACCCCCACCTCTGTTCAGAAACACCTCTGTAACAGTAAAGTAAACAGTCCAAACCTCGCCATAAAACACATGTCTGCACATGGACACTGGTGGAGAGATCTGGAGCATGAAAAACATCTTAAAATAGATTAGTATAATCTTATCTTAGTGGCTACTACTTTTTACCTAAAATGCAGTACTATGTTGTAGAAGCAGCTACTGTAGCGTTATTGAGTTGTTCAGTTGCAGTTTGTGTGGAAGCCAGTTTAATCTAACACAAATTGCCAGTCCTTAATTGTTTGATGTGACAATCATTGCACAATTGCCAAGAGTTTTAACATAGACGTGCGGTAAATGGCTTTTCCCCTTACATTAGCTACTAAAAGGTCTTTACCACAAGAAACCACTCACCCATTCACATGCTCATTCATACACCAATGTACGCAGACACTGGAGGCAAGGTGGGTGAAGTGTCCAGCCCAAGGACACAACGACAGTGTGCACCTGCGGGAGCCGGGATTCAGACCCCTGACCTTCCACTCATGAGACGACATACTGCAACACTGTTATAAAAGTATAAGGATTCTTTGGTGTTGCTACTCAAGATTGCCTCTGTATTGACAAGTGGCTTATGTTCCACCATTTACTGAAGCACAAGTGCCCAGGATACAATGACTAAAGCCCGTGTAAAGAAGTGAAAGCCTCACACAATTTTAGTTTGACTTTAATGGCGCTCTAAAAGTCCACACCGACTGGGTCCCTGCCCTGCTCCTCTCTCCAAGTTCCTCTTTCCTCCTGTTTATTTTAGAAAGGTGTCTTTGTTCTAGTTGCCATGGCCCGTCCCAGCATGGCGTACCCTGTCGGACCAGTTGGGACAGGGGGTAAAAGAGAGCGAGGGTGGGGGGATGTTTGGACAAACGGACAGAGCTGAACAGGATACAGAGGTCTGCAGCAGGCTGTGGTGGGTGTGTCGCATTGGCCCCAGCTCAGCACACAGACATGAACACACAATCGTGGGAGTGTCCCGCTGGAGGGCAAAGTCTCCTTTCCTCTAACATTCACTTACTCCCTCCTTCCCTACCTCCTTCCTCTGGGACCTCTCTGTCCCCTTCATCCCTCGCTCCCTTCAGTAACAAGCCCACTGTCATTTTTATGTGCCCACCATATGCCAGTATTTAATGTAGATACAGCCTATACTTTCAATGTAGTAGAGATACAGCCGAGTTTCACATGATCATGGAAAATATAAAATAGAAAGCTTTTCTATAAAGGCCTTATACCTTTTTGTGTGAAAAGAAGCTTGTAAACTTCCAATTGTTACTTATGGGGTCCAAACTCATTCATAACTTTAATAATGCATTTCCAACATCACAATTCTTCACAGGGGTGAACTTTCCTGGAGCAACACTGCCATGGAACTGTAAACAACAACAACTAGTTCACAATAAATCAAAATGCATAATACTGTAATTTAATGTACAGCCCTCGTAAATACTTAGGGCCAAAACAAAAATAGTTTCACTACTAGAAACACATCTGGAACCACTCACCCATTCACCTTAATATTCATACACCAGTCTACAGACACTGGAAGCAAGGTGGGTCAAGTGTCTAGCCTAGGGACACAACAGTAGTATGCTCTGGTGACATCTGAGATCAAACCGGCCACCTTTGGGTTGTTCCATTGTACTTGTTTTGTCCGTATTCTGCACCTACTGCTTGAGCACTTTTACATCTATTTGAATAGTAATCCTCTCTTTTCCCTGCCCCAGATCCAAAGGAGGTGAAAAGGAAAATGTTAAAGATACAGCTGCGGGGAATGGGACGCACAGAGGGAGAGTCCATAGTTACCACAGGGGACAATTATGGCTAAGACTGTGTACATACAAGTGTTGCCTTGGGGTTGGACTCGTCTCAAGACTGCCCTTAAGCCGCTCATTTCGTCCTTGTCCCCTGTCTCCCCTGTCCTAGCTCCTTCCCTCGGTCTGTTTGGGACCTTCTTTCCTACCCCATCACTTCACACTGTCACTTCGGCTTTGGCTCAGGCCGTGCACTCCAGCTATGGCTGTGGTGACTTTGTAAAGTGTGTGGTTAAGTGTTGACACAATAGGTTTAAACAGTCAAGTGAAATTAAAGGAGAGCTCTGGGCTCTTCGACACCTGTGGGAGTTTGGGTTATGCGCTGCTGGAGCACTTAGTCAATGTCAAAAACTAGACCGCTTTAATCAAGATGATGCTGGATAAGCACTGGATCCCGATTTAGTGACTTATAATGATACAATCCTCACTATTTTATTTGATTGATATCTTTACAGAAAAACCCACAAAATAGTCTCTGCACATTTTGTTTATTGCTAGTGTTTTGATTGTAAACAGCAGGGGTCTCCAACCGTTTTTACCTTGCGAGCTACTTTTGCATAACAAAAATGTCAGCGAGCTACTTATAAACACGTGTAACTAGGCCTCTATGACTGCCAAGATGAACTTTCAACTCAATTAAAAGAAAACGACAGTAGTTTCTGCTTTATACTTTGCTTTGTTTGGAGATATTTTATTTATCTAAAATGTGACTCATCAAGTGTATGTAGAAATGTAGAAAATCTTTGACGAGCTACTTGGAAAGCTACTGGTTGGAGATCCCTGGTATATATATCAGGGGTCTCCTACCGTTTTTACCCTGTGAGCTGCTTTTGCATACCAAATATGGCAGAGAGCTACTTATGCTTCGAAGAAACACATGAAACCAGGCCCATACGACTGCCAAGATGAAAATCTAACACAATAAAAGAAAATGACAGTAGTTTCTGCTTTATGTTTGCTATATTCACCTAAATGTTTGGAGATGCTTTGTTCAGAACAAAAAAAAATGCATCTAAAATTTGACTCATCAAGTGTATGTAGAAATGTTGAAAGCCCTTCATGGCGAGCTACTTGGAAAGGGCTGGCGAGCTACTGGTTGCAGATCCCTGCAGTATATGGTTACAATAGGCAGATTTCTGCTGAAATTATACCACCTTATGCCTGGAATATCTTTTTGTTTCCCCATACAATTATTCAGGCCATACAGTATTCAGCTTGGTCATAGATTGATTTGAAACTATTTTGTTTGCTCACTGAGGGTCAATAACCAAAGCTTCTACTGTATCTTCCTGGCATGGCTTTGTAGTAAAAAGTGCATGAATTGGTTTAGTGCACTCTGCAAATAGCCCCTTTGCTCCAGTCGCTCATCCTTCTCCCCTCCATTTGTACCATTGTTCTTTTTTGCGATTCTTTTGGCCTCATGATAGAAGAACTTCATCTGATCTCATCTCTCTGTCTCGCCGCACCTATCCCTTCATCTCAGCGGTGTATAGATCTAAATTGAAAATGGGTCGCTCTAGTTTGGATTTTCTCCACAACAAGGAAGGGGTGCATATTCCTCATTATCACCATCATTTAATTTAGTTTCTACAGTATATTTTCAATGATAACTTTTCCTGAAGTTTGCTTTCACACGTTGGGATTTGGAGGACAAAATGTCTTCTTTTCTGTGCAATTGTCTGTGACCCTGGCATTTTTCCCTCCCCCTCGTTTTTTTTTTTTTTGTGGTTAGACACTGTTTGGCCTTCCCATACTTTGCTTTGCCGCTTCAAGGTTTCTGCTGTGTGAAATGGGAGCAACGGAGGTCGGAGTTGGACGTGATAGGAGCGGGACACCCAGATATGCCCCATGCC
This sequence comes from Lesueurigobius sanzi, assembly GCA_900303255.1. Lineage (NCBI taxonomy): Eukaryota > Metazoa > Chordata > Actinopteri > Gobiiformes > Gobiidae > Lesueurigobius > Lesueurigobius sanzi. The sequence continues at coordinate 7,394 of OMNZ01073766.1, forward strand.
TATATCCCTGGGTCTTGATAAGAATGGAGCCTGCCTGCGGTGGGGGTTAAGGATTCCTGTCTGGTACAAACTCATAGACTTACATGGGATACGCCCGCAGTGCATTCCATGGAAGGGCTAAAGGAAGCAGCTTCCACTCCCAAAATGATCCCTTTCTTTCCCCTGAACCGGCTTATCACACGCCTCTGTGCCACTTATGTCCCCGACTGACTTGGCGATATCCCATCTATTGTATTCACCGCAATGTCTTGCACACATCTGTGATCAAAGTTTTGAGTGGCATTTAAATAGAGAGGTCAGGCAAGGTTGCATATTGTTAAGCTAATTCTAAAAACTGTCATGAAATAGATTTTTTTTTTTTTCATAATTTGGAAGTCACTTGGCACTTGAATAAAAAGCAGAACTGTCATATGTGATATTGCAAAAGTTGTACATACAGTAATACTATATGACTGGCACCATTTTGGTTTAGCCCTGGTTTAGTCCCAATTCAGATTGACCTTGAAAAACACGCTTAATGCTGTTTAGTTTTTAAGTAATTTCATTTTTCTTATGTGTTTTTTATGTAAAGCATCTATTCCAAGTGACATAATGACCTCTAAAAATGAATAAATGTGCTTTTTTATGTACAGTTATGAAGAATTTGAATGATCTAATTTGTGAAAATAATTTTTAACGCAAAGCTACATGAGTGTACGCTAATATGCCAAAATCGTAGGCCAAGATTCTTCAGTTTTCATCTGTACTCTGTAGTTGAAGTGTAGGACCTTTCAATCTTAGTCCAAAGATCTTCCTCAGCGAATAAAGACTTAAACATGTTCGTGGGTCTCTTAAGAGAAAACCAGAAGTAGGAGTTAACCTCTAAGTCCCTCCTCTCTCTGTACTAAAGGTTGGAAAACATCTTAGCCTATTCATACTTAATAGGACTTGTTACCTCTGTATTGTCTCACCCTGGGTTCTAAGGTTGTTGACACTTCCCTATGGCCCTGCCAGTAGTCCAGGCTCATTAGCATGACATTGAGATGGTTGCAGTCTAAGGTTGTTGATGCAAACTGGTTTCTGTCTCAGTATGTTGTTATAGACTGGATCTAACTTAAACCTAAGTCCTTTATTGCGATTCATGGATGGATTCTCTTTTTTTGACAAATATGGCCTCTTTGACACCTCTCTCAAACCATCTACTTTCTTTCGATAAAACCTCACCTTCTCACTGTCCAACTGCAGAGTACAGATGAAGACTGGAGAACCTTGGCCTATGATACGACTGAGAACACAGACTAATTATGGCAAAAAGTAATCATTATGAATTCATTTTTGAAAGACGAATATCTCACCTTAAACTGTTCTGCTTATTGCAAAAGTCTTTTTCTGTATGAGTGGTTCCTTGATGTAAACCACTTTGAGCGCCTAATGTCGGTGGAAAAGCGAAAAAGAGACCATGTCATTGTTTTGCTAATTTAGGTTCTTGTAAAAATCTGTACTTTGATCGGTACAAGGTATAAAAAGTAAGAATCTTGGCCGTTTCCCACATTTTGCTCCGCTGCTCCACTGCACTTTTGATTCTCCCCTCACAATCTGACTGTGTTTATATATCTCCCTTTACCCCCTCCCTTTGAGGGGTGTGTTACAAAGGTCAACCTGAGGTCATGCGGGCTCCCTCTGCCCGGATTCTAACGGCTCCTTAATGAGAGGCTTGGACCAAACGCCGCTGATCTCACAAGTTCAGCTCAGCATGCGAGGTTCAACACTATTATTGGACGACAAACTGTTATTTTAATGGTTAAAAAGTACATGCTGTGGAAGTTATGGTTGGATGATTCAGCATTGAATGATGTCTAAATAATAGGGGATAGCATGATGAGATTAAACTTCAGTCTATAGGGCTGATACATTTATGGCAAACACATTAAAATCATGATTTGAATGGTCACAATTGGCAAAGACTGCAGAGATTCTTGTATTAGTTGAACAGTTTGTATTGTATTGTAAGAGAAACTGGACACAAAGTGCTCAGGAAGTCGTTTTTTGGGGAAGGTGCCGTTTGGGGAACAGAAACTTCAGAGAAAAACGAGACCATGGCACTCCTCCCACATTAAGTTCTCTATCTTACATTTTCGAAAAAGCCTTCATTGTACTGGGCTTTGAAAACATATTGCTGTTTTCTTCCACTGGTTTTCTTACGTGTGTATTCTGTGTAAGTTCTGGTTTTTCGATTCTTCCGTCTTCATCTGTACTTGAAGAGCAGGACGTTCGTATTGCATGTTCTCTCTGGATGCTTATGCTCCGCCTCCTAGACGTTGTCATTAAATCCATCTGACCATCTTGCATCCGTCTGACTCAAGCTTTAAAAATCTGAAACGTGTGTTGATGTCTCTCCTCCCTTTGCAAGTGTGTGACTGACCCCTTTCCCACACTTAAATCCTTTTCCAACTGCTGCCTTTCTCTTCAGGGAAAGGGGAAATGACATGGTGGGAGCCTTGAACACGCTTTGGTCCTCCTCACACGCACTGTCCAAAGAGGGGACTGACTCTGGGGTGGGGCGCGCTCTTTAATTTGTACTGCTTCTCCTATTTGTTCATAAGTAATTAATCTCAATGGCTGCAGGGGGGGGGGGGGGGGGGGGGGGGGGGGGCTGGGCTAACTGTCTCTGTTTCTCTCTGTCCACTCACAGAGAGAAATGGACTTGTAACTACACACTGTTTCACTGTGTGGACAGAAATCATTTAGTCTTCTTGAGGAATGCATTACTTGTGATATGGCAGAATTAGCGAAGTACAAGCATATTTTCATACATTTTGGCTCTGTTTGAATCAGTTTTGTGAGCCCTGCCATAAGGATGTTGTGAATCTCTCCTTTGTATTTTGGAAAAACATTATGTTTTAAATTTTGAAGACAGCATCTCTGTAATTATCTATTATTAGACCGTAGCACGTCCTAATCAGAATCTGAATAGACTTTAATGCCATTGTCAGTGAAAGGATTCACAAACAAGGAATTTTCTTCAGTGCAATCGTGCAACTATAAGGGCATGCATAAAAATACAATAAGATAAAAAAATATATACATATAATAAAATAGCAAATGTAACACAGCAGTGTGAATCGGTGGATTTACAGATGAACATTAGCAGCAGATGTGAGTGTGGACATAACCACATAGTGCAAATAGAGCAGTGCAATTGGCTGGAACAGTTATTAAGAGTTAATTAGTCTGATACAGAGTTATTAAGAGTCCCGAGTCTGATACAGAGATATTTAGTGTTCATCAGTCTGATACAGAGTTATGATGAGTTCATAAGTCTGATAGCGGAGGGGAAAGAGCTGTTTTTGTGGTGGGAGGTTCTGGTCCAGAGAGACCGCAGTCTTCAGGGTCAAACAGTTTGTGACCAAGGTGAGAGGAGTTGACTGTGCACACCCTGGATCCCCTTCTCAGCAGCAGGCACAATGCACTTGGTTACACCAGCTGGTCCACATCTCTCCTGTAGGCAGACTCCTCACCGTCCAAGATGAACCTGATGAGTCTGAAAGCTTACAGACTGGTAGCTGGAGGTGCAGCAGTTGGTGTTCAGGGAGAAAGTACCAGAGCCAGGGGGAAAGTACACAGCCCTGGGGTGATCCGGTGTTTATAATCCGACTGTCCGAGACAGCCTTTCCCAGCCACACATGCTGCCTCCGACCTCCGAAGTCAGTGATCCCCTTCTGGGGGCGTCGGCCACGTTGAGCTGGTAGAATTGGTCCTGGTGCTTTCCTGGGAGGATGGCAACAGGTCAGAGTCCCCGTAGTATGCTCTATTTTGTGTACAGTAGCCTATAACATGTCTCTCTCGCAGTGCCATATAAAGTGACATTTTAATGTTGTCCAGTCCAGGCACCAATAGTTCATTATTTGACTAAAGTATGACTCATCCATATGAGAATTCACTGGGCAGTTCTTACACAAACTAGATTACTAGATTTCTTCTACGAAATATCCAAAGTTAAACTATATTTACTTGCGATTTTATATTCCTGCATGCATGTTCTTGTTACGGCCTGTGTGTTACTCATTAGCATGCTGTCCAAGTACAAAGCTAGGTAGAAATACTCTCTAAGTACTCTGCATTGACCCATCTAATCGAAACACATCTCCCTTAAACCCTCTGCACGACTGCTCCAAAACACTTGACTTTTAAATCAGCTAATCACATGTTGTTTGTCGGTCACGCCAGGTGAACAACACCACGTAGCTTATAGCGTAGAAAGGAAAGCATTTGGTGAGGGCTCGGAGTTCAAGCAGATTGAAACGGGATTCACCCAATTTGATCAGGACAGAGTTGGCACCGAATCACTGACCCTTTATCTGGCACAGCTCATTCATTAACCTTTTACCTCCTTTAACACAGTAGCTCTGCTCTACACCTGCTGGCATCTCCAGCTTTCAAACCAAGCACTATCTCTAGCCAATGGTGGGTATATTATTTCACGGTACACTGCTACTTAAAATAATAATGATATACTGTATGTTCAGTGTTGTTTTGCAATTGAATGTATTAATCAACCACTCAGAGGTGATAATAGCTTAAGAAACAATTGTAGCCACAATTGGGCCTGACAGATGGAAGTTTGACTTTTGCCCCTCTACACACCCTTCAACCAACCTTCACTCACTCACACACCACATGCTGGCAAGGTGCCTGAAGTGTCTTGCCAAAGAGCACAACAACAGAGATCCCTAGCCTGAGCTGGAGATAAGTAGCACTATAGATGCCATAAAGATCATGAAGGTCACTTACTCAAATACACAATTTACAATCAAATACAAGAAACCCTTTTTGAGATAAAATATGTACAGTACATCCATACATTTCCCACAGAATATGGGGCATGTGGTTTTAGGACTGACTCTGTAACATACACACAGAGTCACCAACACGCTGCAGCAGGGGTAGGCAAGTTTGTTCAATGAAGGGCCGATTTTCTTCATTGTCAAAACACCAAGGGCCGAACCTCCCCAGCCCCGCCGCTTCCTATACGCTGGTAACGCGCTGTGCGTGGGGCACCAAGTGCTATGAGGGCACCACATTGATGACTGATTCAATGACTTTGCACAATATTTGCGCAGTTGTTTTTAATACAATTGACAAAACGGCTTTTTAATTCAATGAGAACGACGAGGAAGAGTTACAGAAGCTTCTGTCAATGCGAACAATGATTAACACATGGAGCTTTGAGTGACGTCCGAGCGGCACGTTTCCCTGTTCATACAACAGACATAACATAATAAGTTCATTAGAAAACACGAGTTCAGACTCTGAGACACCTGTGTAGTGTTCTCTGAAGCCTGTAGTGTAGCCTGTAGTGTTCTCTGAAGCCTGTAGTGTTCTCTGAAGCCTGTAGTGTTCTCTGAAGCCTGTGGTGTTCTCTGAAGCCTGTGGTGTTCTCTGAAGCCTGTGGTGTTCTCTGAAGCCTGTGGTGTTCTCTGAAGCCTGTGGTGTTCTCTGAAGCCTGTGGTGTTCTCTGAAGCCTGTGGTGTTCTCTGAAGCCTGTGGTGTTCTCTGAAGCCTGTGGTGTTCTCTGAAGCCTGTGGTGTTCTCTGAAGCCTGTGGTGTTCTCTGAAGCCTGTAGTGTTCTCTGAAGCCTGTAGTGTTCTCTGGAGCCTGTAGTGTTCTCTGGAGCCTGTAGAGTTCTCTGGAGCCTGTAGTGTTCTCTGAAGCCTGTGCTCATCGCGCGGAGTGAGAGACGAGCAGAAAGAGGGAAGCGAAAGTGGTGTGAGCCGAGCACGCTAATGGCTGGCAGCGGCCCTGAACCTCCCAACTGTTTTCCAAAATAAAGCACTACTTTCTACCTAAAGCACTGCAAAAAAAAAAAATGTTTTGGCAAGTTAAAATGACTGGATTTAAGAATATTTGACAGTAATTTGAGTAATTCTGATTTGCCAAGAAAAAAATCTGCCAATGGAACAAGATTTTTTTTTCCCTTATTTCAATTAAAATTTGATTTATCATACTTTTTTTAAGGTCAATAAGAAATTGCATCTTGTTTTAGGTGCAATAAGATGTATTTTCCTGTT
>OMNZ01073767.1:0-11013 GCA_900303255.1 Lesueurigobius sanzi
GAGACAGAGAGGGGAAGGAGAGGGAGAGAGAAGAAGGAAAGAGGGAGAGAGAGAGGGGGGAAAGGGAGAGGAAGGAAAGAGAAAGAGAGGGGAAGGAGAGAGAGAGAGAGAGAAGGGGAAGGAAAGAGACAGAGAGGGGAAGGAGAGAGAGAGAAGAAGGAAAGAGGGAGAGAGAGAGGGGAAAGAGGGGAAGGAGAGAGAGAGAAGAACGAGAGATTTTAGTGCCCAATTTGGGTCCTGTGGGGTTTAACAGGTTAAGCACTGGTCCAATCACATAATTGAAAAGGACAAAGAAGACAAATCTTATAGTGGGTTCCTCTTTCTCCAAAACACAAACAAAAAATACATTCAAAAAATACAGGCTGGTCTGCAATTTACAAAACATTCACTTTAACCCCTTAAACCCTACAGGACCCAAATTTGGCTTAGGTTTAAAAGGTTAAATAGCACACTTCAAATTCAACATAAGTTCTTCTAAAAGAGAAAATGTAGCAGTTAAGTACCTCCCAAGAGTTGTATTGGCACGTTTTGCACGGTATATCGCTAAAAATATAGTAAAAAATCAAAATATTAGGTGACGCAATGAACCTGTCAGCGCCTCCTGCTTTCTGTCCAAAAGTATCACCTCCGACTTCAGGAAACATCTCTGGAACAAGATGCACTTCTCGATGTATCAGTGAAAGGTGCTCCCTGATGAACGTTCTTGTGTTTTGTTTCACAGAGTGTGGAGAGCCAAGAAGACGATGCCCGGAGCGTCGCTGCCTCCTCCGTCATGGTCAGTGCTTTAGTGTCTCCATAAACAGTCCATGTGTTTAAGGTACAGTTTAGTTTGGTGTCTGTAGGTGCTTTAATCTAAAGGTTTGTTCAGACGGATATACAGTATCCGTATCTAAGGCTGTTGACACTTCTCTATGGCCCTGCTCTGCCCAATTGCATATGTGGGGCAGGAGCCTTACACGGAGGAGGCGGAGCTTAATGCACTCGCTGTAGAAGCTGGTGATCCCCGCGTCTCGAGGAAAGAACAAGGAAATCCATACGAGGCTGATCTGTCTGTGTGGGAGCTACATACAGTAGATACATAAAAGAAGCCTCCACAACAACACACATGGGGCTGATCCCATGGGTGCTGCCGATCTGCCCTGATCACAAAATAACACACTAGATATAACTTGTACATGACTAATGCAGTCTCGTCCTCACTCGTGCTCAGGCGCCTGTGTTAACATAAGACATCAGCTCAGTTAGCTCAGTAGTTAGAGCAACTGTTTCATAAGCCAGAGCTACAGACTTTGAGTCCAGGACTTGCCTATTTCTTTTCAGAGGGCCTTTAGTCTGACTGGGCATTTACGGGAACCACACAAATTGCCAGACATAGACACAAATCATACAGAATTGTCCCTGTGGTGTTCAGTCTCTCCTGCAGAGGGCGACACTGGGGCCTCTGGAGAAAGACTGGATCAGGAGCTGTGCCACAGGAAACACTGCGATCCAACATGTGCTGCTGGAGCAGGAGCCAGGACTGCTGCATAAGAAGGTGCTCGTCTGAAAACAAACCTGTGTAAATCTGTGATTACTGAAGCTTTTCTTTATCGTTATGGCTCTCAAAAGGATTTCATCACTGTAAGTTCTCCTCTACTGTTTTTACGAATTCTCATGTACTGTAGAAGGCATCTTTGTCAATACTCACAAACCGACATGTTGGATCCAACTGACCACCCAGTCATGACTCTTGTCCCATTTTGACTAATAAAGGACTTTTTTATTAAATCTGAGTGCCTCAGATCCTCTCTCTGTTGTCTAATTGTAAGTTAGTACCTGAAGAGCACCTGCCGTCGCAGTTGCACTCACCTTTTTTGATCTTTTAAAGTGCTCGACAACTTTAAAAAATCTATAAAAAAGTATTTTCTACCAGATAAAGATACAGAGACACAGAGAGGAAAAAGTGGTTCAAAGGCCCAAATTTGTACAAATGACAGGGAACGCTAACCATCATGCTAACGTTAGATTCATGCTACATGCTAACAACAATCTGCTTAATTTTCTAAAGTAAGAATGTGTCAAAACATTCATAAGGAACTGATTAAATGTTGGACTTTCTTTGTGTGTGTTAAATATGCTTATATATTACACCAGAAAACATCTAAAGACGTGAGTTCCACAAGAAGCTTCCTTCCCCCTAGCGAGGCCACAGTCCTGAACCGGAGAACTGGGGAAAACAGAAGTAGCACAACTGGAAACTGGGAAACTTCCTCAAAACCTCAAAAGAAGCTTCTAGGCTTCTGCTCCTGACTGCGTTTTGTATAAGAGAAATGCCCGACATTACAGTAATGCTAGCGAAAGTAAAATAAAGTTTAGCTTTTGGTTTGTTGCTTTTAAACAATCATTTCTGTTCAACGCCAGTCAGTGATAAAAGGTTGGTTTTATCGAGTGAATCCAAAATCCTCATGTTCTGATATAAAAATCACAAACTAACTGGGAATGACGACGTTCCATCTCGGTAAAACAAGCTCCCCAGTTCACATGTGCCCATTAATCACTTCAAATGAGGAGTATTTTACCGTCATTTGAGTAATTGACTTGAAATCATCTGCCAGTGGAGTACGTATCTTCATCATGGTGCATTTCAGCACCTCTCCCCTTCGAATCGTCAACATGCACGACCATTTAACCAAGATTTTAGCTCATAAACTATACATTTTGAATGTTTTTGTTCCTCTCCCCTCGGTGTGACTGTCCCCTTGACCCGACGGCAACATGAAGGGGGTAAGATCTTTTAAAAACTAATAAAAACACCCCTTCCCTCCACATTAGCTCTGCATTCTGCTCTGACTTCTGCACATAGCGTCACTTTGAAGGCGCAGGAGGCAGGTTTTACAAAAATACTCTTTATGTTAATGATATTCACGCTGTTGTCTGCTTTGGTGGCAGGTTTGTCCACATAGTTTTGCATAAGAAAGACTTCAAATCCAACCGATATATTGGAAATAACGTTTTTTATTATTGTAGATATTAGCGTAGATGGGGGACGCGGTAGTGCTTGTTTAATATTGGTATAGCCCTGGTTTAGTCCTGGTTTGAACCTGGTCTAGTCCAAGAGGAGTCTTTGTTTGACTGTGCTGGTTTTAGTAGTTTAGTTTAGTTTAGTCTAGTTTAGTCCTGGTTAAATCCTAGTAAAGACTCATTTCGGACCTAATTAAGACCAGAGGTTACAGTCATTTTGCTTTATTTTTTTTTTTTTTGCTTTGACAGAATTTTTTAAGGTCTTCTGTGATTTTAACGGAGAGAAAAATAATTAAACTCATATAAACTCAAAGGACAGAGAGAAGAAAAGTGAAATACTAGCCTTAATATCAACGACGCAGACTTTTACGCACAAGTTTGAACACATTTCTGTTGCAAACTTCATGTTGATGTTCATGTCCATCTAATCAGAAATCATATGTGAAGGTGCAGCGCCTCTACTCTGAGCTCTTCTGGGGTGACTCACGGTGATGCAGCAGTTAGCGCTCGTGCCTCACAGCAAGAAGGTCCCGTGTTCAATTCCTGTGCGTTTCTGTGTAGCGTTTGCATGTTCTCCGTGTGTCTGTGTAGGTTTCCACTAAAACATGTACAATAAGATCCCCTCTGAGAACTCTCCTAGAACGAGATTCTTAATCTCATTGGGACTTTCCTGGATAAATAAAGGTGAGAGAAGGAACCAAGTGAAGAGTTCATTTGCAAAACGAGATATCTACGTTTTTAATTGACCTTTTGTCGAGCCCCGCCCCAAAACGGTCATTGTCCAATCATACATCCTAGCAACCGTTATTAGCAGGATCCAACAAGCTTTAGGTCTCCGATAGGCAAAATCGTGAGACAAGTCGTGTTATTTCCCTTCTAAAAGCCTAAAACACAACTGGAGCAGTGCTTGCTAGCTAATTAGCATTGGTAAAACTAGTTTACCGATCACAGAGGCAGACGCTGATCGCACACTTCATGTTAAAACGTTGAGCCCAGACTGGACAAAGTTACACCTGGGTGTAGGGCAGACCTGAGTGGTCATAGCTTGTAAGAATGATGACGTAATTTTCAGATTTTAGACATAGAGTTAAGAGGATTACGACCAGCTGGTGCACTCATCTCCTGTGGGTTTAGCTAGCTAGCTAACTTAATGACAAAGCTCTTATTATAACAATACAAGACTAACAAAAGAAGAAAACTTTCCCAGCCACGTAAGAGCTGGTCCATGAGGCTGTGCTGGTGCATTTGAGAGAGAGGTCATGGTGTTAAGACAGCGCTTTAGCCTCGATAGCTGTAGTGACCCATTCAATGCATATTTTAATAATTAATATATCCATCCACTCCACTGCATAATGTAACCAATGCTGCCTCAATCTGGAGGACATCGCTCAGGTATTTCTCCAAAAGAGTCACTAACACACTGGTTGACGGAGCTAGCAACAGTAATTAAGGGGAGCGAGCCTTGGCGAAAGGTCAATTGCAAACTTGTTTTCATTCGTTACTCTACAGGTAACACCAGAAAAGTGATTTTATATTTGCAATACACTAAAAACACTGCTACACAAAGAGAAAAAAACACTGTACGTTCATTTATGTCAATCTGTATTTGCAAATGAACTCTTCAAGTCTAAACCAGTCTCATAGGTGAGAATATAAGAGCCAGGTCTAAGTCCATAAATCGAGAGCTTTGTTTTTGGACTCAGCTCCTTCTTCACCACAACAGTCCGATACAACAACTGGACTGAAGACGCTGCACCGATCCATCTGTCAATCTCACGCTCCATCCGTCCCTCACTGAGAACAAGACCCCGAGATACTTGAACTCCTCTCCACCGACCTGAAGAGGGCAGACCACCCTTTTCCAGTTGGGAACCACAGCCTCGGATTTGTATGTGCTGAAGAATGTCGTATATGGTAAAAAGAAAACATTTTGATTTGTCTGGAAACGTTCTTAGTTCGGGGCTGTCATGTTTCACAAGTTACTGTATATAAGCCCTCATTATTATCTGCAAATACTATAGCAGAGACCCAACATGATTAATGTTCGTGAAGATCTCGTGACATTCCAGTTTGCGGCTGAAAGGGGAAAGGTTTTCTTTCTGAGATGTGGATAAAAGACTTCTGTTGCCACATCAGATGGATTTAATGCCAGGCCGAACCCACCGCGGTCTTCTCACCTCCCCGTCCTCCGCGGTCAGTCTGATAAAATTAACACGGTCCACTAGCTTCACTGTGGGATTCACACTCTGCGAGAGACGACAGAGACGAGAGGGGGACTGTCCAGCTGGTTCAGGAAGAGTGTGAAGAAGGTGAAGGAGAACGGAGGTCAAAAACAAAATGGATGATCGTTAGACAAAAGCATGAAACATAAGACGGCAGAAAATACAGGTACATAATGGCTACAAAGGCAGTGGCTATAGCACCAGGGGAAGGACGGACTTTTTTTCTTGTTTTTTTGTATTTTTTACATTCATAACAATCTGTAAAAATTCAAACAATGTGGCGTAGGGTCATAATTATGGCTGGGTTCTGTTTAACGATACCAGTATGTTATTGAAAAATGTATTTAGGTGCTAACAGGGGTTAAAGTGGGGGGACGGCCTGGAACTGAGGCCCCCCACCTTCAGCTTATGGCACCTTATACAAATCGTAATAACATTTTTTAGAAGCCTAAATGTACTGTATGTTATTTTAATAAACATAAATAACCGTATATAGTTAATTGGACTATTGAGCTGTTGGATCTGTTAGGATAAGTGTATAAAAGAGTTAATTTTATTTAAATAGTAATGTTTGTGCAGTTGATCTGATTTCTTAATCACAAATTTAAGCTACAGTGAAGCTCTTGTTGCCAAAGTGCTTAAAGTTGCACTTTTGCTTAAACCTGGTTAAAACTTGAAATTGTTGAATGACTGAGCCTTATTTTTACTGAGGTTTTTTTTTTTTTTTACCCCCCTGGATTATGGCGATCTTTGACCCCCTCCAATGTTGACAGTATAGTTAGACCCTTGATACTAACAATACAAAATACCTTGAGGTGCAGATCTAAATACTAGTCTATTTAACCACATGTTTTACAGCGTATAAAATAACATGTTATACTAACTGTTACAAGTTAGAGTTCCCCCACCTCCCAAATCCCACTTTAACCCCTGGGTACTAATAGTATTGAGAAATATAGGTCAAAAAAAGTCTAGTCTGTACTTTCAGCGCACGCCATCGTGTAAAAGAATCTCCCAAAAAACTCTGGTCTTTTTCGCTCTTCCGAAGCCTTCTTCTCGTTAGACTCTTGCGACTCTACACACAGACACTCAAAGTACGCAAGCGAACATGTACGGCGGCATTACGTAGCCTTTCACCAAAATAAGTGACATGTGGAACAACTAATAGTTGAGATGATCCACCTGGAACTCGCGGGCGGAAAAAACATCCTCCAATATTCCTTTTAGCAACTTTTTCACTGGGCAACTTTCCCTTCCATTGGAGTAATATTTGACCAGTAGTATCTGGTCTTTTACTCGAGTAATGAAATGAATTACTTCGCCCACCACTGCACAGAATACAGAAAACTTTCACGACAGAATTCCTTTATGTCCTTCTCCGTCTCATCTTTAAAAGGACACACCGCCCTGAGATGATGTTTCCAACAGTGAGATATGATCGTAATCTGAGTAAGAGCATGTTTACACAGATATAAGACCAAAGTAAAGCTTGGACACATGAAAGAGAGTCAGGAGGCTTTCATTTCTAATGTCACGGGGAATATTTTTGGGGGTTTTGGGAGGGACGAGCGTTTGGAGTTGTGTTTGAGTCTCGATGCGATTTCGAGGGAGTCCATTGTGTTTTTAGTGATAGGAAACCAGGCAAAAGTATAGAACATGCAAACTTTACACAGACAGGCTCCGGGAAAGTGAATGAAACACAAAAATACACAAAACATAGACCAGGGGTTGGCAAGTACACTCTTTCAAAGGCCAATATTCTTTCTAGTCTCGATTTTAATCATTGTTTTGTACAAATGGAGGCAATGGTTTACATATTTACTAAACAGGGCGTTCTGAGAGTCCTCCCCTTGAAACATTTCAAAGGAATTAGTCATATTTTCTGGATTTCTGGAGTATTTTAATGGAGTTGTGTTTCTCAAACCATCCGAGGGCCCAGAGGACACATGATGGAGGGCCGGATTTAGCCCCCGAGCCTGACGTTGCCTACCTCTGATATACAGTAGACTCAGTAGACTATGCGATGTAAAATATAATGTTTTCTCTTTTTTTTGTTGCCTTCGTCTTCTATTCCGGACTCACAGTTTGTAAGTAACGTTGTAATAAGCATTGAAAGTTTAACGCCAAATGTACACTGCAAAAAGTAATCTAAATATAAGTACAATTGTCTTGAATTAAGAATATTTGAACTTGATTTGAGCAGGTAGGTAAGTTAGTGGAAAGAGGGTAAATTCCTTCCTAATTTCTCAAACACATTTCTAGTAATTCTTCGTAGAGATGAGTTTATGAATCAGAGAAATGCAAGAGTCTGAAAGGTCATGAAGTTGTTAAAAAAAATGCTTTATGCTCAGTATTATATCCACAAACGATGCTGTACTAAAGGAGGGAGAACAAATTTAATTCTACTACTAACTAACTAAGACAAAAACATCTCAATGCTTTTAAAATTAGAAAATAGATCTCAATTGTCTTGAAATAAAATGCTTTTTCCACTGACCTGTAACTGAAATGAAGGTAAAATATTCTTGATGTGAGTGTTTTTTGCAGTGCAGTTCATATTTCAGTCTCTCAGATGTTAAAGTGGACATAGCATGCATAAACAGGCTTAAAAACTATCGTTAAGATGTCTGTGCATTGATATTTAACATTTTATAAATTCAAATAAAGCCCCTGTGAAGATGACTCCTGCTCATAAACACTAGTGCCAGGGCTGATGAGGATTTGGCCTGGAGCGCCCCCTGCAGCCAACAGCGGGAATCACATGGCAAAAATAAACTTTAGCTTTGATTAAAACACGTGTCTGCAGCGCGATGGAGTTTCTGCGTCCACGCCACGAGACAGAACGGCTCAGAAATGACGTAATTGTTCCAGGAAGTAGAAAACTAAGCGCAGCAGAAGTCGACATGAGAGGACCAACGCAAACAGGATTCATTCAAAACTGCGTGAATGAAGAGGAATACTGCTCCAGGTCTGTTTTTGGCCCGGAACAACGTTAGAACATCGTTAAAAGATCAAAAAAGTAAATTTAGCTATCATCATTATGCTAAGGTTAGACAATTTTCTGATGTCTCTTAACATACAATTTCACCTCAAATCTCTCTGAAAAATCCTAGGTGCTATAGTATAAATTCAATATTTCATATAGTTCTATGGTGAAAAGTTGAATCCGTTCAATAATTAAACACTTTATAGTGGAGATTTGGGGAATTTATTTCTAGGTAAAAGTTTGTATGTTAAAGAGAAGTTGGAAAAAATGTATTACTGAGCCATCTCTGTTTAGGAAGAGCTCAGAGTGTCTCCCTGGAGAAAGTGTAGGACGACTTCCTAATCCACTCAGAGGAGAAAACATCTGTGTAAATGAATATTTGCTTGGAGAGGACGCTGGAGAACAGAGAAATAACATTGAGAAGAATATTAGCTTTTAATCTGGGCTCAGACGATTAGCTAAATATCTCTGAAGTGTCACTGAATCATTGTTCGGCTGAAATATAACTGGCACAGTGGAAAGTATTTGTTAATGTACCATATGGAGTTTGTCATTGCTAAATAAGTAAGCCATTAGTGATGGGATTCATGGCTCTTTACAGGGAGCCGAATCTTTGAGATGCGTTCATTTGAAAGAGATGTTCAAAAGACTGGCTCATTTTTATATATAAAGTCAGATCACTCATCAAGATGTTTATACAGGTTTTATTGATAGATGAAGAGACATTTATTTTATTATTATTCGATTTTTTTAATCCTACTCCAGTATTATTACTGTTTGCAAGCTATTTTTTCTTCTTGAATGCACATTTCATGACTTTTTGCATCCCCCCTGTCTTAAGAGTTGTAAAAAAAAGTAAATTTCTCCATTGTGAGATCAATAAAGTCTTATCTTATCTCATCTTTAACTCATTTTCTGAGACCTGAACAGGCACATCTTTTTAGTCAACTGACAAAAACAAATCTAATTCAAAACAAATTTGAATTAGCCAGGTGGATGACTGAGAATTTGTAACAATGTAAATTCTCAGTCATCCACTTGACTTTTAAGCCTTGAAAAACGTGTGTGTGAATAGGTTTTTTCAGTCTTAAAGGCACTATACCTGATTTTTTTTTTATTACAAACAATGAAAGAATAAATTCAATTGTTAGTTGCGGTCCAAACACATTCCTAACCTTCCTAACATTTGTAAAATCCCATTTCTTCACAGAGATGAGTTTATGAGCAAATTTCACAACTAGAGGGGTCGCTTTTTAGGGTTATAATCACAGAAATGCAAGAAAAGTAGCTTTCAAACTCATAACATTTACCAAAAATGCTTAAAATGTAGAAGCAGTGTTATTTCCTGAGTTTACAACTTACCAAAAGACGAAACAAATTTCATTCCAGTTAAAATCACGTATAGTGCCTTTAATTATTGAAAAGAGGTTACAACTGTTCAGCCAAGACATTTTTTGTGTATTCTTTTGCCTGCTGCTGTTGTGCTGATTGTTGAGTTTGAACTGTTCACCTTCAAAAGAGTCGTTCAAAAGAGCCAATTCAGTCATCACTATGAACCAAAGCCTTGTGTTTTTCAGACTGGGCTGCACTGGGCGTCTAAACTGGGACTCCAGGACACAGTGGAGTTCATGATCCGCTCTGGAGCTGACGTCAACACGAGATCGGTGAGAACTTCACACATGAGACCGTGACATCACAACGTTATTAAGAGCCCATAGCTTTAAAATGAGGTGGTGCAGCTGAAGATTACATGGTGGTAAGTTCAGTTGTCATAAGTTTACGGGTAAACAGGTATGTAAACTTATGCATTTCATAGAATAGCAATGATTACACAAAAAACCTCATGGTTAGTGATAGTGTGAAGCCATTAATTGTCAAAAAAAAACAGTTTGTTTACACTTTTCAACTAGAAAGTAGCCAAATGTCCCTGATAAAAAGTTGACATATTGTGCATCTTGAAACAAACATCAATCAATCAGTTTATGTTACGTCCAATATCACAACAGGAGTCGTCTCAGAGGTCTTTACAAACACAAATAAATGGTAAATGGTAAATGGTCACATTTATATAGCGCTTTTCTACCTGCTTTAGGCACTCAAAGCGCTTTACATCAAGGAACCTCTCACTCATTCACACTCTCATTCATACACCAGTGTACGCAGACACTGGAGGCAAGGTGGGTGAAGTGTCTTGCCCAAGGACACAACGACAGTGTGCGCCTGCGGGGATCGAACCGCTAACCCTCCGATTACAAGACGACCCGCTCTACTACTTGCGCCACCATCGCCCCGACACAAAACAAGTCAATATCAAACATCAAACAATGAGATGTCAATGAACTGTCAGCCTGGGCTTTCCCACATCCTTAGACCCTCCCACATCCTTAGACCCTCCCACATCCTTAGACCCTCCCACATCCTTAAACCCTCCCACATCCTTAGACCCTCCCACATCCTTAAACCCTCCCACATCCTTAGACCCTCCCCCGCGGCAAAGAAAAACTCAAGAAAACAAAACGGAGAAACCTTGAGGAGAACCACATTGGGGAAGGGATCCACTCCTATGGACGGATGGGCCAGATGGTTCCCAGGCCGACGAGTCCCGTAGCTGACGTCATTTTGTCAGAGAGTCCTGTATTTCAGCTGAAGTGAGTTTTTTCTTTGCTCCTGGCAGTTGTTGAAGGTCATGTAAACGTTAGATCAGGGACATTTGAGTAGTTTCTGTTTCATTATGATTTCAAAAGAGTAAACTCAGTTCTGTGACGATAAATGGATTCGCACAACCACTAACCATGAGAGGAAAAA
>OMNZ01073768.1:0-12470 GCA_900303255.1 Lesueurigobius sanzi
ACCTTACAGTGTAGGCCTCCCTCCCATATATGATGTGTATGAGTTTGTGTCATCTCATATCATTTTCCAAGCCAAAAACACACATTTCTCACCTAAAAGCGTGCGGAAAAAACTTATTTTATAATACTGAAAATCTGTAACAAATGTATAACGAATGTTCAATGACCATTTTTCAGTATTATTTTCAGTATTATGGAATAAACAAGTTTCTTCAAGTGTTTTTTTTTTTTTTCCCACACGCTTTAAGGTGAGAAATGTGTGTTTTTGGCTTGGAAAATGATATGAGATGACACAAACTCATACACATCATATATGGGAGGGAGGCCTACACTGTAAGGTACTCAAATCCTGAATTTCAATAGAATATATTCACTTATACGTGGTGAATAGAGAAAACTGGTCCAAAATATAAATTATTGAAAAAAATTGAGTCTTGCCTTTATAGTGTCTCCCCTTAAAAAGTAAATACGATGACAGAATGCAAACCTGTCCTTCACTTTACCCTTAAACTCTTTGGGGCCAGCTGAATATAACGGGATCGATACAGAATATATAAAACGTGTGTCTGGTGTCACTGATTTAAATTGGACTTAAGTGTAGACAGAGCGTAAACAGGATCCAGAGGTGAGAGCCGACAAACTGCTGCAGCAGATGTGGCCTTTTATGCGTCATGCTCCACTTCATGAAGCCCAGTATATGAGGCTCTGTGCGCATTCCCAGTCTGTGTTAGTTTCTTTCTTACCCTTTTGTTTTTACTACACGCCATAAAACGGGAAGCCAAAACCTGCTGGACACTTTTACACTGCAAACCCTAAACCGGTAAACTAGATCTGATCACGAACATGGGTGAAACATGGTGTAGGGAGGTCAAAGTATGTCGAGGGCGCAACGGGTGTTATTTTCTCCTATAAACTTTATATAGTGTGTGTGCCTTTCCCATTTCCTCATTATGCCCAGTCTGCGGGAACCAGACAAAATCACTTTGAAGACCTGATGTGGTTCACATTTACAATTACTTTACTCTATGTCTACAATGAGGTGAGAAAGAAGAACGCTTTATGAACGCTGTATTACATGATCAAACTATTGTTGTATCATTCAGTGGTCTGCATAGGACCCCATTTTGGCAAGGGGGTTTATCATTTGGATCAATCCTTTTCACCGAGGGAGGTGTACACACGTTATTACCCACGATTATTGTTTATCTTTGGTTCCAATGTTGTGAGATCACGCCTGTTTACACTTCCTCTTTTCACATGGACTGCCACAAGCACAATCTGGGTCTGATGCATCTCCAACTTTCACAGGATGAAATGTATCTTCTCTATTCACTTTTTACACATTTATTATATATTTATTTATTTCAAACCTATAGTTTAAAATATTTGAAGAATTATTCACAAATTATACCTGTACATACATAAATAACAAAAAAGTTAATTCGTTTTTTAGGTTTATTTCAAGCACATGATAAATAAAAAAGACAAAACAGTACAACATAAAACAATGATCAATAAAGTCAATGATCAAAGAGACAATTCACAGCTGCTCGAAAAGGAGTTGGATGAAGTTTAACACTTATTACTTCCCCTCGCAAACTTTCACATTCAACTTAATTCCTTAAAGAGAGAGAGAAAAACATTCAACGTGTTTGAAAAGTGGGAAGAAGTAATAATTTAGGCTATTTAATCCCACCCCATCTTACCCATCTCAATCTTTTTCTTCTTAAGCCCGACATGGCCTTTTTCAGCCCAGTCTCACTGATACTTCTCTGTTGTGTGAAGGCAATGGGTTAGACTCTACCAACTTATTCTCAGAAGGGTTCATCAACGAAAAACGTAAAATGGTATATCTCCCTGTTGCAAACCAATGAGAAAAGTGATGCCAAAGCTCTTTCTGACTTCAATTCCTCAGTCATTAATGTACTGTATTTACACAAAAATGTCCGTAACTTTATTCATGTCAGTATTTTAAACAGCTACTGCTGCAGTCCATTTAAATGCCTATTGTAGTCCACTGTGAGAGTCCATAATCCTTTTTTTTGTTTTCTGTTCCACAGCCTGCTGGGAAACTAAACAAGATCATTTAGACATGGTCCCATGCCTGGATAAAATGTTTAACTTTGGGATTATCATCATTACTTTTTTTATTTTTTAATGTTGTGTCAAACCATAAGGCAACTTAGTGGTTTTCAAACTTTTCATAATGTTCTAATAAGAAAGTTATGGATTCCCAATAATTGGCATACAAGAAGTAGATCGACCCCAGATCAGGACCACTAAAACTGGGTTCAAGAACCTGTCCTGAGAAGACAAAAAAGAATGAAAAGATGAAAAGAATTTTCCCTAAATCAAAGTCTGTAAAGGAGTCATAATAACTCCAAGCAGCCTGAGGACCACTACCACCAATGGTACCCGCGCCACAGTTTGAGAACCAAACTGTACCTTGTCTGTCTATGATAAACATTATCAGTAATTTCTTCAGGGGCTTTAACCTGTGTTTCAGGATAACCTGTTACCTGCCCCAGAATAGAAGTACTTTTTGTATTTTAATTATTACACACAACACCATTCCTACAGTCTGAGTCAGTCCTAAAACACACACAGCTTAGTTAAATATTGATAACGTTGAACTACCACAGGAGCAACAGGTGAGAGGCGCCGCGCTTTTTGTCCCTCTGCGGCTTCTGTCGCAGCAGCCTCCGACAACAACAACACAGAACTGTCAACTTCTGCTTTCCACTGCGCTGCACAGATTAGCGCACATTTATGATCCCGCTTTTGTTCTACTGCATTTCACAACGATGGGAAATCTTTTGAGTGGCCGTCACCGACATTGTCGACATGTATTCCACCAGCAGCGGCGGATGAATGGTGAGTTTAGCTCCATGTTTTAGCCGAGAGGAAGTAAGCTAGCAAAAGTTCTCTCTGCTCTTCGCACACTTTACACTCTCCACGCCCAAAGTCAAACCAAAGTAGATGCTTTTGTATGTAAAAGAAACACTTATCAGCGTTATGAGGATTGTGTTACAACCAGTATAGGACTTGAGTGTTAGCTACAGAAAGTAAAATGTTACGAAAGGTGAGTTAATCTTCTGTTCTAATGGGCTTTGAAGATTAATTACAGCGCGCTTTACTTTACAGTGGAACTGGCAAAGCACGTTTTCATTGTGTCTTTGGATACTGTAAAATCAAAAAAAAAGTTTCAATAGTTTGCTCGAAAATCATTATGTTTTGTACTTTTGACAGGTGTGTGAAAGCAGAGCCCAGATCCACACGGCCATAAGAGATACGATGATCCCTTTTTTATTTGCTAATAAAAACATTTACCCTCGGGAATAAAAATCAACATTCAGAAGATGCCTACACCAAACCCACGGATCTGCCCACTGTGATGGAAAAGGTAGAGGAGAGGTAAGTATGCACCAAATGTATCTGCTGATTTTTGTTATGTTTGGTTTCATTTACCAAAAATGAGCTCAAGTAGTTTCGAGATACTGCTGTAACTCTTCTGAACTGTTAACATGGCTGTAACAAACACTTATTTTTCATAGTATTATAATGATTAATGTGTAATAAATGCGTAATAGTATGTGTTATTGCAATATTAGATGATGACATATCCATTTAGCAAGAAGAAGCCACAATGTATCATTATCACCAGGTCTCCCATCTTAGTGAGAATTAAAAAACAAGAGATTTGTTCAGTTTTAGTCATGATTTTTTTTTTAATTGTAGTTCCATTTTAGACTTGTTGTTGGTGTTCCTGGTGTTCTGCTTTGTACGTTGTATTGTACACCATTTAATTGGAATATACTGTATTTACAGTTGACAAATCATCACAATAATATTGTGCTCGCAGTATTCAAGATAACTATTGAATACTGCGCTTGTTCTGAACTTGCTGCCTCAGATAATTGTGCATAAAAAGGCAGCACAAACTGTCACCTTGTCGTCCAGGCGCTAACTTTTAATAAGCTTAGTCATTAACACAATGTGCCACTCCCTGTAAATATGCAGCATGTCAAGGCAGGAGAGAAAATGAATTCTTCAATGGATGAACAAGCGTGCACTTAACAGTTCTCACATCTTATAGTAGATTGATTATAAGATGCTCTAGTATGTCAGATCTTTCCCGTAAATTGATCAAAACTAGCCAACCAAATATGTGTACAGCTGGAGATTAGCTTCCTGTTTGAACTGTGCAGTGTTGTGATAGAAAATATGACTGTGTGTATATGATTTTTAGCTCTGAGGTAGACCGGCCCCCCTCACCTCCGGAGCGCGGCCTGCTGCACGTGTGGCAGTCAGGGGGCCACCGTGTGCAGTTGAGCCCAGAGAGAGTCCTCCTGTCCAGGCCTGTCCTCCAGACCGCCCTGGGAGAGAATCATGGAGTCCTGCTTTCACAAGGTGAGCGTGGTGAAAAAAACAGCGTCGAGTTACACACGGCGCAGGTCTGTCATCAAAACAGATTAGGAGAATCTTTGCACAACAGGGCAGGAGATGACTACAGAGGATCTCAGCTTACAGCCGGGCATTGAAGATACTTTGGGGCTTTGGGGTTGTTTACCCTGTGGTTATGTTGCCAGTTGAGATCAAACATCCCATACCTTTACAGTAGAAAAAGGACACATGGTAGCTCAGCATTCTTCAGATCATCACCTACTCATACAAATGCTGATAAATCATTGCGTATGGAAGGTTAAAATCTATATTATAAAATAATATTTTATTATATTTTATAATTATAATATGATTTTTGTCCTTGATTTGAGTAGGTAAGTAAAATTATCTCAGAATGGAACTAGTATTTTTGCACGTAGCCACTTAACGGTCAGTCTGCTGATGTTCAATACAAGAAGTTGAAATACAGCCTGGTGTCCTCATCATTGTCTCCAGTGGGGTTTAGTCGACTTAAGTCTGCCCCATAAGTTCCACCTGAATATTCACCCTGGCTCTAGTGGTGTTCTGATCGATATTCCAGGATGACAACTGCAAATATGACCCAGTGCCTTACAGTCCTTACAGTCCACACATTCAGAGTTATCCATCCACCAGGGCGGATATGGACAGAATGAGACCTAACGCATAAGACTGCGTGCTGTTTTGTTATACAAGACGTCAATTTCAAGAAAATGTGGCACAGGTGGGAGAGTGGGTCGTCTCATGTCATGGTGAGATGGTTGGGGCTCGAATCTCGGCGCCCGCAGCTGCACACTGCCGTAGTGTCCTTGGGCAAGACACTTCACCGACCTTGCCTCCAGTGTCTGCGTACACTGGTGTATGAATGAGAGTGTGAATGGGCATGTGGTTCCTTACTGTAAAGCATTGAGTGCCTAAAGTAGCTGGAAAAGTATATAAGTTGAGACCAGTTACAATTTTAAGGTTACTTTTTGCAGTGGCGGCGAAGAGACCCAGATCTTGAGCTAGGATCTTGATCAGGAGTCCTGATCTGATCTGCTGTCCCTTTTTTGAGCAGACATGCAAACTTAAGTACACTAGAATGCTGTCTC
Organism: Lesueurigobius sanzi; assembly: GCA_900303255.1. NCBI lineage: Eukaryota > Metazoa > Chordata > Actinopteri > Gobiiformes > Gobiidae > Lesueurigobius > Lesueurigobius sanzi. The sequence continues at coordinate 5,513 of OMNZ01073768.1, forward strand.
TGCGCTCCATGTTTTGATGTAGCACTTTTTACATTGACCGCAGTGTTGTTTCATAACATTCATTGACAGTTTGGACTTCTCTTCACTTCCTGTGGTTGGTTCTTGCAGGAGGTCTGGTGTATTCGTTCGGCGAGCTGCTGTGGAGGGCGCAGAGTGTCCCGCTGGCCGCCCCAGTGCTGGAGGTCTCGCTGCAGGGGAGGGCCGTAGTGCGGGTCGCTGCAGGGGGTTTCCACTGTGGGGCAGTGACCGCACTGGGGACCATCTACATGTGGGGCGAGAACACAGCGGGCCAGTGTGGTCTGGGCTCCAGCATCACAGGTGGGGCTTACAACTTTGACCTGGTCTCTCGCTGAAAAACATTGGAAAATTTTTGTTTTGTATTTTTGTCAAAACACTTATTGTATATCTGAAAGCCTGCATGTACAAAATAATATTGCTTGACCTTATGGGACACAATCAGGCAGAACCCAAATATTTGCTTAGTAGATTCTCTATTTGACATACTGCTTTACTGCCATCATAATATTGATTTAAGTCATCACATGTTATTCTAAGGGTGACAGGAGGTAATCATTCTGTAGATATAGGACATGTTAAGGCAAGTTTTAGGCACTTTAGACTTTTGTGTCAATAAAAAATGTAACAACACGGCAAGCTGTGCCTGCTTGTGATCCTAAGGTATCATGCTACAAGCAGTACTTTTATTGGCTCCAAAAAGTGTCAGTACTGTCCCTGGACCAAGAGAGGCTTAAAGCGTGGCAAAAACAAGGGGTGGAAAGATGAAGCCATAGCTGGTGTTGATTACACTTACAGTATCTTGTAATGCAGAGGTCGGGGATATGAGCCAGTGGGTCTCACTTTTGATGCTGCCACAGTCGTATTCAGAAGCCTTTACATCTGCAGCAGTCAGCAGACCTCCTTGTACAATTAAATAGATCTTATTTGTCGCCTTGGCGGGTGTGTGAGTTGAGCCGTGCAGACACAGAGCCTGGTCTAACCCAAGCCCCATCCAGCTGCTCTCCCCAAGCTGTGGGCCCGAGTTACACAAACCTCTCTCTGCTTTTGCACGCTTTTCTCAGTTTATGCGTCTCAGTGGGAAGACGTACGAGATGCTGTGGAGGCATGGGACTAGCAGCAGACAGGGCACTACAGGAGGATTAAACTGATAGTCTTTAAGTTTGCAGAATTAGGAGTGAGTAGTAATCGACCCCCCTCCTAATTGGCCCTGAAAGCCCCTCCTTGGTCCCTGTACCCAGGAAAGCTCGTCTCATTGGTCCACACAAATCCACCAAGACTCTGATTTGTTGCTGAGATCAAAAAAGAAAAGGGACTTTTACAATAATACAAAAATACAACAAATTTCAGTCAATTACCTTACATCAAAATTCAGGCACGGTCAATTATACGCATTCTATTAAGTTTGTAAAGAATGTAGAGTGGCAGACTATCACTTTAATACAAACACACTTGTACCAGCACTCTGTAAGCATGTTCTCAAGAGGCACTTACCGGCCCACTTAAACACTGGTTTCATGCAAAATGAAACTATAAAACTATATAAATTTGTGGGTTTGAGGAACTTTTTTTGCATACTTTATTTACCTATGCATCTACATTTTGGGTTGGAGCATCAAGTGATTTCATGTTCACAAGAATAACAATAGCAGAACTGTTATCTTGGCTCTGCTCTACAGTATGTTCTTCTCTTGTGTTGCAGTGCCAGAGCCCAGCCTGGTCAGTGTAGTTGACAGTGAGGAGGTGCCTCCGGCTGCAGTGCGGCTCATGGACGTGGCCTGTGGACGGGAGCACAGTCTTGCTTTGTCGGCCCAAAACGAGCTCTGGGCCTGGGGCAGCGGCTGTCAGCTCGGCCTCGTCACAAAAACATTCCCAGTTTACAGACCTCAGAAGGTTGGTTTGGTTGTCTTTGAAATTGCTTATACACACGGTTGCACACACACTGGAGGCAAGGCATGTGTCTGGCCCAAAGACAAAACAACAATGTGCACTGGCTGATGCTGGGGTTTAACTAACAACCTTTGTTACTGGGTGTGTAAATACTAGCCACTACCACCCCAGGATTTAATCAGGATTCATCTGCTACCTTCAGTTGGCCACAAGTGAAGTGGGCATAAACAGTATTTTAAAACTATTTGACTAAAAACCACTAAAACTAGACGTTCACACTAATCTTGTGTACCACCCGCACACTTTGACCACAGTTTGGGAACCTCTGATGTCGAGCTGAACTTGCTCGGTTGGATTAATGTTTGTTTTGTCTGTTCCCAGGTGGAGCACTTGGCGAGCAGACATGTGATCCAGGTAGATTCCACAATATCTTCACGGCCAAATAAAATGTCAGGAATATGAAATATGCAGGGCTTTTGCTGACCGCGGTTCTTGCAGGTGGCGTGTGGGGCCTACCACAGTCTGGCCCTGGTCCGCAGCCTGGCTCAGCAGCACAACAATGCTCCGAAATCTGTTGAAAAGACAAAGAAGGAGCGGCGCCAGTCATCTCACAGTTTTATAGCAGGGAATGTGGAGCCGTTAGTGGTTGAAGATTCGCACTACTGTCCTCTGGGAGTCGAGCTATCAGCAGAGGTATTACTAGCTTCTGTTCAACGTTTTGTATCTCACAGTTATTAAATGATCTTATAGCATTCAGATATCATGCAAAAATCAACTTTTTTGAGCGTTTAACCATGCTATAATGAGTTTTAAAGTCTGGATACCTTCACCATATTTGCTCTGATCATCTCCATGGTCTCATTCTCTTCCCTCTGCAGATTTCCTTGTTTCCTGAACTCATTATCCTCATTATTATAACTCATTATCATTGCTATTTCATTTAATTGGCGTTTCGCTGGAGAAGTAGAAGTGGGTTGTGCGCTGGCATATTGAATTACTAAAACATTATATAAAATCCTAAGGAGTGTTTTCTAGACTCATTTTAAGTTAAACTGCAAAAATATCATGGCAAAGGGACCCTAAACCAGAATAAAAGGCCAGAATAAAGCATAACAGAGAACCTTTAGAGCCTCACATTGTTCATAAGTACAGTATAGAATAGTTTAGCAAAAATACATGCTTAATGTGATTTGTTTGTTTGTTCGTTTAGTTTTCTTTACATGAATGGACCATGCGTTGCCCTCGTTAATCTGCCTGTACCCAAACATAGGACCTCCAGGAGATTGGACACATTTTTATCTACATTAGATGCAGAATAGGGTGTAGTCTTGTCTTGCTAATAACTAACCTTGTACCAAAGGTATAGGTTTTGACAAAGAAAGCTCTTCCATCCTTGCACAACTCTTTCCAGTTAGTATCCCTGGGTTGGTCAAACAGAATCATTTTCATTTTTCTTCTGTGCATTCATGGACATTTGCACCTTGATGAGCAAATATTTGTCCCGGCATTCATACCAACATGCAGCTGTTAACACCTGCCTCGACCTTAGCGCGGATTCATGTAAATATGAGTGTAATGAAGAGGTTTTATTCACGGGTTTGTTTTGCCAGTGTCCCCGAAGGAGCGTTTCCAGAAGGAGCCAAGTGACAGGGAGAGACTCAGTGAACAGCAGCCCTGGATCTGCCTCGAATCCACACGTCTCCCAGGGCAAATCGCACTCTGAACAGTTGAGTTTTATATTTTATCTCAATGGTCTCCCAAGCTTTACCCCCCCTATGAGCGATATCTACAAAATAAAAATGCCAGAGAGCTGTTAGTGCTTTGAGGAGACTGGTTGTTGACTGAATGCACAAATAATTGAACATTTTCGCTTTGAATCCACTTTCTGTCACAGTTAGTCCCCAAGATGATATTTCAACAGCAAAAGAAGAAAATGTATTTAGTTTCCTCTTAAGTTTATGTACCTAAAGCTTTTGCAACTCATTTGTTTAGTGCACAGGCAGAAAATGCATCTACAAATAATTATAAAATGTCACTGTAGAAATGTAGAAAGCCATTGGGTAGCTTCTTGAAAAAAAGGCCTGTTCTGATGTATTTTTCCTTGTGGTTCTTAACAGGAACTCGATTTGCGCTAAACTTGACTTTGACGAGTCGACGGACCAAACAGACTTCAGCACTAAGCCCCTTTTGCATTGGAGACACAATAAGAAGTCCCAGCTCTCCAAGGAGCAGGACCTTCACAGCCTCCTCCGCAAACTCTCAGTCGGTTCAATAGAAATACCTCATGCTCCCAACTCTAGTGACACGGAGTCGATGAGCGCGTCAGGTCAGTAGCTGCTTTAAACCCTTATAGGTCTATGGGCGTTTTTCTGTATTATTTTTGCCTGGTTTTTATTTTTGCTTCTGAAATGCCTCCTTATGATGCACCAGGAAGTGCTTGGACTCTATAGTTTCATAACAAATTGAACTAGTATCATCTGAATGGTGTGTCATATCAATGAAGTAATCATGATAGAAGAAAAACAACAAAAAAAATTAGGCAAAAATTGAATTTCTCTCCTCACTCTTTACCTTAGGCTGTGGACATTAGAAAAATATTTTGTGGGTTAGACCTGGCCCAGGAGATAGCAAATAAAGGCTGTAGTTACTGTAGAAATGTTTATTTTTGACAAAAATCACTAAAAAATTAGGCGCTCATTGAACTTTTTTGATTATTATTCCACTAAAATATGCTTCTATAAAGCTAAAAGACTATAGACCTCACCTTCTATGTGAAATCTGTGTTTATTCTCCATATATTTGCATTTTTGAGAAAAAAAATTAACAAAACAATTGTCCCAAATGTTACCCCATAGTTGTGTTCATTTTTGGCACAAATGTGACTCCATACTTTTGCCCTCCATGTTCTATCTAAACAGAAAACAAGATGGCAGCTGACCAGTGGAGTTTCAGTCAAACAACCCCCAAGTTTTTTCTCGTACCGTTTTGAATCACTGTGCGATTGTGTGAAGTGCAGAGTCAGCACTTTTAGCTAATGCTAACTTAGCACTTTTTGACACCCATTTTCAACGCGACTTTACATCGCTTACCGGAGGCCTAGAAGGACATGGCTGGGTTAATTTTAAAGCCCCAACCCTCCTCGTAACGTAAACGTAAGTGTCTATTGTCGGCAATGCAGGTGACTCAGGTGACCGTGTTGGCCATGAGCCAGGAAAAATGTCAAAAGTGCAGATGCACCAGTTGTATGGTTTGTGGATCTATTCACATGAAACAAAGACTGGGAGAAAGTTTCAATGCCTTCCATAGTAATTACCTTGAATAAAACCTCAAAAATGTGCACCTGCTACATGAAATTTATAAGTGTGTATACTGACTGGCATGTCTCTGCTGGGCTTCCATAGATCCTGATCCTCAGAACCCTTTTCATTTAATACAGCATTTTTTTTTATATGCGAAAAAGGAAGAAGTGGTTTATTTTCCAGCCTCAGCTGTTCTGTTCATTGCATCATTGTTTACTTTTGACTTTGTTCTTTGCGCCTTAAATATTTCATATTTCCTTTGCTCTAAAGTGAACTTCTTTTCCTTTGCTCTCCAGTTGACAGCTGCGCGTCTTCCACACCGTCTTCAGATTTGTGCTCCTCCAGCTACAAAGATGAATCCCCGCCTAAAAGTCAAACTAACCAGTAAGAAAAAACAAACACTGGCTTCATTTACAGTCTGTTCAAAGCATTTTCAGACGTCTTTTAGGTATTTCCGTTCATGCTGCAATCTGATACTGAAAACATACACGTTTCAGTTGATTTGGACATTTTTGGTGTCAGACTTCAACATCGCATGCAAATAAATACAGCGGCATCAAAACTACCGGAACCCTCTGTAAATGTGCTTCTACATGCTTGTAAGAATTGTTTTTACCCTTTTATTTGCAGCTTTGAGCCTTACTCGTCCTCCCCAGTTTTCGTGGAAGAGGTGCGCCTGTGCCTCAGGGAGCAGAGTCAGTCGCTGTACGCTGAAAGCAGTCCCAGTCGCAGCGACAGAAGGGAGAAAAGTGCCGGAAACAGGAGGCGCTCGCTGCCCGGGACGCCCTCTCACGGTCAGTACACATTTAGGAGGCGCTGAACAAGCCTTTATTGGTTACAGGAAAAAGACAATGCTCTGATAAGGTCCAAACTATAAATGTCCTGTTACTTTTGTTTTCGTCTTATGCAAAAGTTAAATCCAGGATGATTCAGCAACAACAAATAATTCTGTGCATTGATGACACAAACAGAAACTTTCTCAAAGAAATAAATCCACTTCTGCTTTATGATGCGAACTGTAACTTCTCGGTCACTTAAGAGTGAACACAAGGGTCACATATTGGGACATAGATGTGATGGTACATAGCGTTCTTCTGGTGGTATTTAGTATTCTTCAGTGTTTCAGTCTTTGTTCTTTTTAAAGAGACAATTCCATCTGTGTCTTGTCCTCATTTAGAACTGGCTTCCACACTGTTTGGTCATGACGTGTAGTCTGCTTTTAGGTGTAATTTAGTACAGATAAAATATATCCATGCTATAAGGCTAAAGCCGCTTCAATAACATACTTGAAGTGGTGTTTTGTTTCACTGATCCTTCAAATTCAGGTCACCTCCCTCTTCTGCACAGCACAACAGCAGTATAAAGTAGTAGTAAATGCTTGAAGTAGGAAAGCATCTCGAAGTGGGGTCCCCTATGGGTGCTCAGAGGTACTGAAGGGGGCCTACATCATTCACACAAAATAAGTTCAGTTTTCATGAATGTGCTTGTGTAATGAAACTGTTATTTGCATGTTTTAAGTTAATTTAACTAAAGGTGCCCACACACTAGAGGAGTTTTAAATCTTTTGAGACTAAAGATCTGTGCACAGAGACCACACACACTTAAGGACAGACATGAGGACACACACACACACACACACACACACACACACACACACACACACACACACACACACACACACACACACACACACACACACACACACACACACACACACACACACACATTCATAGATCTTTAATTCCAATACTATC
>OMNZ01073769.1:0-11875 GCA_900303255.1 Lesueurigobius sanzi
AAACCAATATTTATTATTCATATAGCCTTTAAAAAGTTTGTCTTATGAATTACTTGCCCGAATAGTTTTGGAGTGGTGATATTGTTTATTAACACAAGAGGTCAGGCTAAGACTACAGATAGAAAGCAGCTCAAGCCAGTTACACATTGTAGTCCACATTTTGACACTAGGTGGAGTATTGCTACTGAGAATGCAAAAAGTGATCAGTGTGTCCGGATCAGGCCACATGGCATCCTCCTGATTTCTAATTTGTGTCTACTCCCTTTCTGGCAAATTTCTACATCTCTAAAGTTTAGTTGTTTTTCCAATTATATAGATTGATAGCCTGTTTTGATTACATTGACTACATTAAAAAAGACCCATGAAGTGACCCGTAAACGGTACAACATTGGGTACACCACACAGGTAAGTTATACTCTACTCTCTTTGAAACTATCATTTTTTCCTTCATTTTGTCATCGGCTTATGTAATATGAAAAACTAAATACATTTATTAAACTAAAAAAAAAAGAAGAAGAAAAAGTAGCCAAATGCGCCCATAGGCCTAGTATCAATATCTCAAAATGGCACACTCTACTCAAATATGCCTTATGTCAATCATAACAAAAAGAAAAATATATGTAAAGTACATTACCACTATTCAGAGATAAACAACTATCATATTCTATATTATAATGTAAAATAATAATTGGGTTGTAGACTCCATTTAATTGTTTTTATCATTTGGCGGAGATGGATATTCTGTTTTTGAATTAGTGTAGATTAAAATGATAATACTTTGAATCTCCCATATAGTTCAAGTTATGGAATGAACTAAAATCTGCTTTGATAATGTTGGTTATAATAATAATAAATAATAATATTATGTGTTATAGAATTTTAATCCTACTTTGTAAATTATTACCTTGCTAAATATGTAAATGTAGAGAAACACAATATTAAAACATGAACACAGCTTTATTTGGCTACGCAGAGCTCAGCACTTGTGTGCCATTTTGAACACTGACACTGTTTGCTAACTTTATGGAAACCAGAGTGCCCTGGCATGACCTGGGCGTGATCTCCAAAACACAGTTATCAGAGTCACACTCTAATACAGCGTTAATATCACCACCAGACTGGCACTGTTTGGACATCTTATGACTTTGGACAATTCTTAATAACATGATTTTAACTGTTGAAAAGGTTAATTTATGGTACACTTTAATGTTAAAATAGCATCAAAATGTACTATAAGTGAACCAAGCTTAGACAATAATTTAGTCCTGCTTATTTTTTGCAGTAACTTTACGACTAGCCTTCAAATTGCTAGTTTTCCTCATAACATGTTGCTCAAGTGCCACTGTACAGTCCAGTGCTGCTAACTATATTTGTCCTCCCTCCTTTTCTTTCTTGTAAGCGACCAGCGTCAGGCCTGGACCTCTGCCAAAAGAGGCCGGACTGCTGTGCAGCTGAAACTTTTACAAGCCAAGCAGGAAGAAGAGACAGAGAGCCAGCGCGAACGAAGAAGAAAAGCAAATGTGAGAGAGACATCTGAGCCCTCAAGATTTTAGCTCTCTCCCTCCTCTTTGTGTCTGTATGTCTGTCTCAAGTCTTTTCTTGTTCCTTGTTAAAGCCATACTGTATTTGCCCGCCTTTGTTGGTAGGGGGTAAGGCTAGTGCACACATCGCTGAAGGGACAGGGAGGGAGGGTGAGAGGGACTCCGGGTTCATAGGGTTCAGCTGAGGAGAGAAATAAATTCATAAACAACAAAGGAGACGTGACGTAAGGTGCAAGGGGCTGTCCAACCTGCTTGCTGAATCTGAGCCGCTATGGGTGAAACCGGATTGTTTGCACTGTATATGGTGTTGTACAGTAGAAAAGAAATATGTCCTACTTTTCAGAAATGACTGGAGTTTAAGGGTAAAGATGGACATTTGTGGTGTGCTTTTGTTCTGGTGAGTGATCTTTGCCTAAAGCTTGACTAATAGTTCAAATATATGTACAATAGTCATGACTTCTCATGAAACATAAAACAGGAAATATAAAAAAAAGTGTGACAGGGATTCACTGCTATTGAGACGTGTACAGTACATTTTCAAATTGACGTCAGCCCCGACACGCAGTCTGATTGGTTATTCGTATAGCGATGCAGTTGACAATAAAATACCAGACCATTGGTTGATATCAAAACTAAGTGGGCAGGTCCTCGTATTTGAACTGATGGGGTTATTTTGTCCAGTGATTGAGGTCATCTAAAGGCGACTGTTTCCTCTCGCTGAGATCAGCCCGTGTTAGACTGCCCTGCAGATGTGAGTAAGCAAAGGGAGACCCGGGAAGGATGCCAAAACAGATGGAAAAAGTGACATTCTTCGCAAAAATCCGTCCGTCTTCATTGATTCATTTTGCTAAAGTTCTCCCAGCTCCTCCCACCAAGGAGGGCTAAAATGAAGAGAGAGGGAATTGACCGACATGCGGACACAATCGGGGACAATAAAGATATCAGTCGGACAGTAAGTCTCCCAGTGCTACTCATTCAGCTGAAAGAGTTTCATTTTACAGCTAGTTTATGCATTTCTCTCTGCCTGAATGGCGTACAGTGCTGTGAGATGGAACAATATGGCAGAAGTGCTGATGTTCTGTCTCGCCATCTGTGTGTGTGGCTGCAGGATAGTGTAAGTACAGTGCAACAGGAAGGGAGAGGTGCGTTTTGGATGTTCGATGATTAAGAGACAGCTTTGCAGAGAGTTCCCAGCTGCTGTCAGACTGTTTTGTGTCACACTATCCTCACAGCTGAACGCGTGTGTCCTCTTTTTTGTGTAGACACTTTTTTTCCTGAACTCTGTTTCGGTAAGTCCACCTCACCCTCTCTCTCTCTCTCTCTCTCTCACTCACACACACACGCACACACAACAGCATGTCCCTCCCTTCCTCTTTCTGTGTATCTGCCCTCCTCCCTTCGTATTTCTCTTTTCCCTCTTGGCAGTGATGCCAAAGTGGGCAGGCACAGCAAGGCAAACAGCACACAGGGCAGAGCTTAGGGGCATCCGAAGCCTGGCGAACTCATGTGTTTTGAACTGTCCAATACCTATCTGCCTGTTTGGTGTCTGTCTTTTGGTGCATCAGAAACAGGCGCATGTCCACTGTAAGTGAATTTGATCTGTCTTTTTGTTGCTCACATTGTAGTTCAAACTTGTGGGAGCTTGTGCTTGAGCACACGTCCCTGTGTCACCCGTATGGACAGACGCACTCACGCCAGGAGGAGGGGATTGTGGGAAAGGGGTGTAGCTCTCAGAGGGTGTGCTCTATCCTCTCTTTTTCCTTCTTCCCGCCATCACGGCCCTCTTCTGCTCCAGTCCTGCAGCCCAGCCCGCCGCTCATGTACAGGCTCCAGGTATTTGGCCTTTCTTATTGCTACTGCGACAACTCTTCCCATCTACGCCACTGCTTTGCCCTCTTTATTCTCATTCGGCTTGGACCCTTTCTTTGCTGGTTGTATTGCACTTATTCCTTTAAAACGTGTCTTCCATCGCCAATTGCCACGCCGCACCACGCTTGCCGCCATTTTGGCCTGATCTTACAGCAGGACAAACTTTTCTGAAGCTCAGAAAGACCTCTCGGCTTCCTGCTGACCATATTCTCTGCTTGGCCTTTATCTACGTCTGTCCCAAAACACCTCTCCTCTGCTCTCAGATCTTGCAGGGTGCTGCTCAAACTTTCTGAGGTTTTTGCACAAACAGGTGTAGGTTTGTGTCTTCACAATCAGAAAAAAGCCAGTGTTGCAGTCTGTACTTTATTACAAGGCCAGATTTGTGCATTGTCTAAGTTACGGCAGTGTGTTTAGCATTCATGGGAATCGAAAGGCAGCTCACACCACAATTGAGACATATTTTTCAATGTTTATATAACAAATCATTAGTTATATTTTATCAAGACTTGAGCAGTGGCTAAGAGAGAAACGTGGGCTGTTTGTTTGTGAGATCTATCTTCCTACCATCAGATAGCCTGTCAAAAGCATCTACATGGCTTCTTCTGACACTGCAGGCCTATATAGGCCACAGTCTACTGTATACAAGTTTATGTTTTAGAGGAAGTTCAAACGGAAATGAATAGGACCAAGTGTACTCAAATCGACGTTTTAGAGGAATGGAGTTCAGAAAGATTTTATAATTATTCAAAGTTATTAATTGTTAAAATGACTTTTCACATGAAGGAGCTAAAGCAAATATGTGAAAAGAACATGCTCCATTATTGTCGCAGATTACAGGATTTCCTAAGATCGGCGTGCTGTGAATAGAATGAAGCCAAGAGGCTATCTAACAGTAAATAATTTAAATCTAAATAAGGCTTGGCGTTAAGATGGCGCCTTTGTGCCACGTGTTTAATAAGCAGTGAACGAGGGCAGACCCTCAACATACCCCCTACAAATTAGGAGCATACATGTCATAGCTCCACACAAACAAACATGTTGAATGTGCATAAAGTTCTTCATCGTTCAGATGAACATTAAACATATGTCATGTTTTGTAGTCACTTTTAGTCATCTTTTAAGAATACATTTGTGTAGTAAAAGCAGAGAACAAGAGCAATAGAGACAGAAAAAGAGTGGTAGGAGTTTCAGAGCACTGTCCCCGCCCCTGACCTATCCTCAGATGAACTTATCATGTTGCCTCATAATGTTTCTGAGTTTTCCTCCTAGAGGCAGTCAGGCTCAACAGGGCTGATTGGTAGATATTGTGACTGCTGATTGGTTGATATCTTGGCTGACCGGCTGTGGTTTACTGCAGTGTAACAGGAAGCTTGTCTTTTCATGCAGGAAGCTGCAGCTGCTGTTTCTGACACATGCATCACCTTGCACTCTTGCATACATTTATGTTTACATGTTATTCTGAATAAACAACCTCTGCATTGAGCCTATGTGCATTTGCAGTCTTCACTGTTGAATTTTGCTCTACGTGGGTGTATAGAAACATGTCAGGCCCAGCTGAGCCATCAGGAAGACTGAAACCATAGTAACCATACATTTCCTCAACACCTAACATCGAAAAGTGTTAAAATATTAAATATACCGGATCTAATTGTTGACTATTATAAACCTTGTAGTGGGATAACATAGAGACACATAAATACTTCTTCCATTTGTAGTCAAAACAATGGAGGCTTTACAATCATTGATAAGTCTGATACATGATCTGATACACACATGCACCTGGAGGGGCTATTCATATAGTAGCCTATATTTTTGACTTGAAAAAACCTGAAAAATACCTTTTTACAGCGTTTTTTTCACACTGTATATTTCACAGGGCATAGAAACAGGTCTTATTTGTTTGTTCTGGTTACTATAGTCCTTTACCGAACATGATCCGTGCATCTTTTTACATGTTTAATGAGGAAATACAAAACATGAGAGTTGGCAACGAGCCCTCAAGAAACCCTACAAGATCACTTTGTGTCACATTTAGCTCCAGTATTCCAAAGACGCTGGTGTGTAGATTCTATCCCGTTTTTCCGTAGTTTAACCATGCTTTGTAGATTTGCCTGTTCATTTGTGGGCACCTCAGCCAACCCGAGCTCATTTGCCCAACATTACCAACACCTCCTCCTTCCTCATTGAAATTCAGCCTGGTACTCAGACACTGGCCGTTTCTTGGCACAAAGTGTTCGTCTGGTGCCCCCTCTGCCATCTCCATGCCAAGCATTCATCCTGTCTCACGAAGCATTGTCTAGGCAGACCAATAGGTATTTCCCTGCCTGTGTTTCCTCTGAAAATCACCTTCTGAGGAGAATCGTGTTGGCTGCAAAATGCGCTGTGTGTTCAGGGATTTGTTAATTAACTTGTATGTTTAAGTGATTTGCACATTTTGGAACGGAGTAAGGAGTCAATACAATGAGCCCCTGCTACATGCTGTAGCCGTACAGGTTGTTTGGATTGAATGATTTGTATCTTGTTTTAGCATTTCAATGTTTTTGGTGCTTTGTGAAAGTGAAATTTGTAAAACATGTCCGAGCAGACACATGTTTAGACGTCCACAAAATGAATTTCATTAAATGTATTAACTTGAGAATATACAGTACATGCCTTTTACATTACATTTTAAACAACAGCCTACAACATGTAGTTTATCATTTGTCTTGTTGTAGTTTTAAGCTTATGACATCTTGAACCAAGAGTGTATAAAGGGCACTTCTCCAAATCACACATTGCTACACAAACTTAAAACCATTATCCTGGTTGGTCAGAAAAGCAGCTTTATCAGAGGGCACGAGAGGACAAGGTCTTTTTTTGACTCAGTGTTTACTACAGAGTCAGATATAATGTTCGTCTTTCGGATACAGATTAGATTAACTGATTAAATCACATGTGCTCCTTCATTTTGTTTTTTCGGAGTCAGAGCTGGCTGAGTTTTTCAGAGTCAGTGGACAGAGTCAGCGAGAGCCATGTGCCACTGCTACACAATAACAGACAGTGGTGCCAAGAGTCACATGACAAGAGTGAGGTTGGCCTTGCGTGCGTGTGTTTCCAAAACAGTAGGGCTAAAATAGTGTGCCAAATCTGACACATCATATTTTCAGTGTCCCACGATAAACTTTGAGTCGGCCACAAATTAATTTATTTTAACGTCTGGCTGTGCTTTACTTTGTCGCTCTCTGGCCTCTGTGAACAGACTCCGACACATTTGTTGGCAGCCGATTGCAGTTTAGATTTGTCACTGACATGTTGGCTGTCAGGCATCGTGCCAGGTTGCCCTCAGCCCCTCCTCTCGCTGTCTGGACGTGGGTAATCAGACTAGCGGGGTCTGCCGCTCGCTAGCCATTGGTCATTCTAGGCCAGTCTGCGAGGTTGTGCCTGTATGCTAATTTATGCAAGATGTGTATCTCCTAAACCCCTGTCGATCAGAGGCCCGTCTGGCAATTAGTCTGGCACCCATTAACCCTTTAGTCACTGCTCTGTTAACCCATTGGCCCATAGCCACGTTTAAGTTACAGTGAGAGAAAACATGCGCAGGACCTTTTGAAAAACTGTTTGTACATTTCTGGCTTCCATTTTAACATTGTCTGCCAGAAATACACACAGGAAATGTGACACAGCAACCCACATTCAGCAAAGCCCCCTGGACACCAATAAACATCCACCCTGTGTATAATCGAAGATTTAGATGCATTCACTTCATGAGCTCGTCACCACCAGACAGGGCACTGCCTCGCACCGTTGGCAGTGTCCCTTTCTTTGGCATAATCCAGACTTTCTGACACTATGCTTCACAATGGCCACACTTTGTCATGAGATGGAAGGCTTCGGGCTCGTAAAACAAGTGCGAAACTGTCTTTTACAATGTATTTAGGACCTAAAATGGCTGATACGCGTGACGCCATTTTGTTTCCTCGAGTTGTTTTGGGGCAGGATCCTGGGCTTGTGTTGAATCAGAGGCAGCTGGTGGTGGATATTAGCTGCAGTCATTGTGTCTGAGCGAGGAACAGCCATTCAGACCACGAGAATGAGATCACAATTTAGCCAAAACGGAGACAAATTGATCGCACAGATTCAAGCTGTGTTTATTTTGCCTTTTGTGGTAACATGCCAGAATCTCGACAACCTACTGAGTTTGGCTTTCACAAATCTCTTTTTGTATTTTATCACACTTGAATATACCATTAAGATATATTTGATGAATAGTAGTAATAGTAATAATAATAATAATACAATTAATTGGTGAATTATATTTAATATCCTTGGAAAGTCGATTTGGCCAATTATTGACCACAATGAAAACATATCTATACAGACTGAATATACTTACTTCAACAGTTTCAACATTTTGTTAAATTATTTTGACCTTCACGATCTGGGAACTTGAAATATTATAATCATAGTAAGTTATTTGAGCAGTACATAAAAGTATTTCATCTCGTGGCGATGTATATTTTATTAGATATTTTAATTTACATATTTTTGCTTAATTTTAAAGTTTTTTAAATTTTATTATTATTCATTGTACATAAGAGACCTTTGTTTTATTATTACCAGTTTGCATTCATCTTCTTGTTCTTGTTCTTCTTTAACGGCACAAATCTGAGCTGCTGTAACAAGTGAATTTCTCCATTGTGGGAGTGTAATCTTATTGTAGTGAAGTGGTATGATTAATCCATTTTTAAAAAGTCATACAGCGTACATTGCAACTAATACACATTCTGTCTCTTTTACAGAAACGGTGCGTTGAGGAGCACACCCTGAAGGTCACACGAACACTGTCCTGGGGGCTGAGGTAGTAGATTGAATAGTTGTGGGGTTTTCTAACCTCGTTTTGAGATAACTATACAATCTACTGTCTTTCCCAAGGAGACAGCTTAGCCAGCGTCTTCCCCTTCACATTCATCCACAGTGGACATGTCCTTCTGTCCAGCCGCTGAGGACAGACACGCTCCTGGGCCACGGCTGATTGGAGCTCTGTCAGGGTGAGGTAGTAGGTTGTATAGTTTGGTGGGTGGGACTGCACCCTGCTCAGGTGATAACTATACAGTCTATTGCCTTCCCGGACGAACTCACTCATCACGCAAAATTCAAAGTTTGATGTAAGTTTAATAAATATAACATTTATTGTGCTATTTTCCAAAATTGTGATAATAATGAATAAAATTGTACATTTAAAGAAAGATCCTGAACTTGAGGTGGCTTTGCATTAGGGCAGATCAGAGGTTCTCGACTGGCGGGTCGCGGGATTATTTTCAATGGGTCGAGAGCCTTTCCCTGGGACCTTTGTTATTTTTAATATTTATATTTATATTATATTTCTGATGAAGTGTAAAACCAGAAAATATGAAATCGTCAGAAGTTAAAATGACTCAAACTAAGTCGCCCTTTTTGACTTATTTTACATAATTTTTACACTTATTTTACATAAATTTAGCTTTATTTTCTCATTTTAAACACATTGACATGTTTTTAATCATTTTTTTCCTTTTATATACAGTACATATATATTTATTTAAGTCCGAAAAGCCTGTCCCACTGGCAGGTTTCTGGAACTTACTTAAGTCAATCGCAAATGGCACTCTAACAAATGTATGGAATTATGATTCAATTAAAATGAATGTTGTGCCAACCTTTTCCACATAACTATGTTGTTGTTTAACGTGAACAAATAAGATTAAATATAATTCATTCATTCATTAAAACCAAAATCAGTGTTTTACATTTACTTAACAGGGTTATGTGGAAAAAGTTGACATAACATTTTTAATAAATCCAACTTTTCTGTTTTTATAGTCTGTTTAAATGGCCACAATCTTTATAGGCTTATTTCATGCTTCTTCAACGATAATTTTGTTTTTTTACATGATAAATGTTTCATATTGCTGATGGTCCCCGACAATGTACCCATTGAGAACCACTGGTGTTGATCACCCTCTAGTGTTTTCAGGAAATATTGCATGGCACAGCTCAGAAATATGAATTTATCACTGTTCCTCCACTGTTTACACCTTCCCCACTCTGCGGCTGTCATCAGGGCCGTCTGAGCTCACCCACCATCTTCACAATCACAATAGAACCAAACATTATTACACTATTACAAGCAAAACAATTGCGACAAAAAAGCCCAAGCTTGCACTTCATGCCGATTATTTATTGGTATTGATATCCCAACCCGTCATATTGTTTTCATCATTACTCGCAAGTCTTAACAAATACAGTGCAGTATCTGGATATCACTGTGAGATAAGTGTTGAACCTTCATCAGCAGACTGTCAAAAGAATGATTTGATTGCTCCTACATCCTCCAAGAATTGCACAAGGTATTTACCACAATTTTATTTTGAAGAGTCACCAGAAGAAGGACCCTGCTCTCTTTTTCTTTTTTTTTTTTTCAATAGAGATCCAGTGCTGTGAACAAATTTATGAATTAGATCTCTTTTTGGCAATAGACGTCCAAAGCGAGTTTGGTGTGAACAAAGTATCTCATGTTCTAATAGTCTAAGAAGTGTTGCAACTTGGGATTGGGAAAAAAATATCGGCGGGGGGATTTTTCCATGTTAACTGCTGTTTTTCTGCAGCACAGATGCAACTGATCTGACTGGGGCAACAGTTTATTCAAATGTGCTGAAATTATAACGCTTTATCAAGAATTTCCAACACAAATTCTCTAAAAATGTCCCCAAGAGGAAGCAGGATTTTAATAGCCATCATAGTCTCAAAAGAACTCTGAGTGAACCACTGTAACCAGCCAAAGTCATGTTGGATTATCAATTTTTCCAATAATGAATTTAGGAACCTTACGGAAAATATAGGATATCGATATCGGCAGAAAATGTTCATATCGTACCATCCCTAGTGCAACTTGAACTCACAAAATCTGCGTGGCCATCTCAGTCCCCTGACCAGAATTGTAGTTAAAACATGAAGAAACCGGTCATTAGAGTGGATGCAAAATAAAGGATGGAGAGAGGTGCGTTGAGGAATGGTAGGTAAGTAATAGGTTGCTCAGTCATTTATTCTCCTCAAGAGGACATTAATGAGCAGATTTATTGAGCCTAGAGACTTTTCAACATTTTATGAACATTGCATGTTTTGTTTACAAAGTGTTTGGTGGATTAGCCCCACCTCCCGTGTCGTACTTCTTTAAAACAAAGGCTCACAGTGGTGCCAGGACACGGGCCTCCCAGAGGAGACTGAGGTGCCTTACAGAAGAACAGCCTTTGGACTAAATGTCTGTGAAAGTTTGTAAGATTTGGAATAAGGGAATGTCCCACATCTTGTGTCTTGTGACCTTTAAGTGTATTTTTTAACATTTATTTTGCTGTACTAATTTCTGTTAAATTGTTTATTGTGCGTTCAGTATTTTTCTTATATGTAAATCAGCTTTGCTATTCACCTTATTCAGGAAGTTTCCATGGGGGCCGCCATCTTGTTTTTATGGTGAAACTGCAGGTCTGACTTGAGCTGATATTGGCTTTGATTTTTGTTATTGGCTAAACATAAAACATTTACAACAAACTGTGAAAATATATCCATCAGCTTTGGTCCTTTAAAGTTATTCACAAACAATTAGACAATTAAAGTGACAACAAAAACTAATGTATAATATCGCAAATTTTTTTTTTTAATGTAATTTTTTTCATGCTGTCCTTCCACTGGAACTAAACCTGAGCCACACAAATTTATTTACGTTGAGCTTTTTTGCGAGGTTTTTGTTTATTTCCATTTTATTTTCTTCACTGTCTTACATTGACAACAATGGATTTTCAGCTCACAGGAAGTGCTAATAAAAAACAGGAAATGCTTTTACAACAAAAGTGGGCGGGGCAGAATAAGGTGAATAATCCAGCATGTTTACTATCGTTGTCTCAATGCAGATGTTCATTAATGTGCTCTGTCCCAATCAAACAAACAAATAAATAAAAAATGAGTAAAACCACACACTAACAACATTTAACACAAGTTCAAACATTGTCCAACATGAATAACTCACCTCCAGTCACCACAGTGCAGTGTTGTGACCATTTATTTGGATCTCAAATTCACACTCATGTTTTCTCCAGCTGATCAACTGTTGGCCAGTGATTTTCAACCTTTTTTACTCGCGACAGCCAACATTAGAACCCCTGTTGCACTGCAGAACGTTTTCTTTTCAAACTACATGGGAAATATCCCAGTGTGAGAACCTCTGCCTAGATCAGGAGTGTCCAAATGTTTTATCGTGGTCCACATTGAAGTATATGTGGTGCGGAGGGTGTGAAATGCAGTGATACAATCAACAAGTGAAGAGTTTATTTGCAAAAACAGATAAGTGCTATTGACAAAAATCAACCTATGCTTGTAGTTTTCTCTTTTTGTAGATGAGATTTTAATGACCAGATCTATTTTAATGCATCAGAAATATGAAGTCACTTGTTATT
>OMNZ01073775.1:0-21795 GCA_900303255.1 Lesueurigobius sanzi
TGGAGATAGATCGGAGCCATCCCTTTTATAGCCTTACATGTGAGGAGGAGGATTTTAAATTTAATTCTAAACTCAATGGGAAGCCAGTGGAGAGACTTCAGCACTGGAGTTATGTGCTCTCTTCTTTTAGTCCCTGTTAATGTTCTAGCAGCGCATTTTGAACGAGTTGAAAGCCTCTAAGAGAGCTTTTCGGACATGCTGCCAGGAGGGAGTTGCAGAAGCTTAATATAACACTTAAAATAAAACTTAATATAAAAAAGAAACGTTAGAAAGCATTTCATATTATCGTACTAGTGATGCAATAAATGGTAAGCAACTTTATAAGTCATGGATGTTGTAGTTTTGAGAAAAAAATAACTGAAAAGGATGTTTTCATTGTGACAGGATTGACAGTGAGTTACTCTGACCCAGTGCATTGTGTTGTGACTGACAAACCCTGCACCAATGACATTATTATTAATGGTCTGAAAACTTTAGATCAACAGATGGATGGATGTGCTTCATTACTAATCGCTTCTTGTTTGCAGTATACAAACAGTGGTGACATGTGCTCAAAGGTTTACATACCCTGACAGAATGTTAGGGTATGTAAACTTTTGCATTTCACAGAATATGATAACACAAAAACCTTTATTTCACTCATGGTTAGTGATTGCGTGAAGCCATTTTGTTGTGAAAAAAATGTGTTTGTTTACGCTTTTCAACAAAAACCTACCCAAATGTCCCTGATCAAATGTTTAGAAACAAACTTTTTTTTTTAGAGAAAGAGTCCTGTATTTCAGCTGAAGTGAGTTTTTTTGGCTCCTGAACAATTTTCCTGGCAGTTGTTGTAATGACCTGGCAGGTCATGTAAACGTGAGATCAGGGACATTTCAGTAGTTTCTGTTTCATTATGATTTCAAAACAGTAAACTCAGTTCTTTGACAATAAAATGGCTTCGCACAACCACTAACCATGAGTGGAAAAAAGGATTTTTGTGTTATCATTCATATTCTATGAAAAATGGCTAAAAGATTAAAAGGGTATATACAGTAAACTTAAAAGGTACGTAAACGTATGAGCACAAGAGAATTGGCTTGAACTTCAAGGTCTCATTGGTATCATTTTCTGTAGAAGACACTTCTGGGATGGTTGCCTGCTTATTTAGCAAGTCCTTTAAACTTGAAAAAGAGTCACCTTAGTCCACACTCAATAACACCTTGTAGCATGTGTTGCGGACAAAATAAGGAAACACTGCATTTAGTTAAGGACCCTTACTCCTTTGAATAGTGTTCAGACTGTCGTGCCGAGTGCAGACCGTCTGTGTGTGAATGTTTTTAGTGTAATATTTATTTAATATAGACATAACAATAGCATTAGACATGCCAGATGCATAGTTGTTATAGCAGAACTGCTCATTTTTAACACTCCAAAGGAGGCTTTTAGACACACTAAATCATAACCTATTAAAGGTGTTCCAGTCAGTCTGCAGTTTTAAGTCCGTAGGGAGAGAGTTTTACAGTTCTGATCCATTGAAGGATTATTCTTACAAAAAATGATGTTGTCTTAAAAATACAGTTATGTACAGTATGCTCTTATGACTCAGTATTTGTTTTAAATAATACATTTGTGACAGGATATAGTTCATATCTCATTATTAAAATGTGCAACTTTACTTAAACTTGTGCCCTCGAACAAGTAAATGCTCTTGAAGTCGCCTTCAGCTCTAAAAAGGCTGGTGACCCCTGTCCTAGAACAAGTTAAGTCTGATCTTGAGGGGGAAAAACAGCACAGTTGATCATTTAAGAATCACTGTCTATGATGGACAACTCCTGTACGACATACTCACACAACAAACATGCTTCTTCGCATCTTGTTAAATTCCCAAATGGTTCTGCTTGAATGAGTGACTTCCACTACCTTTTAAGGAGCATACAAAACCAGATCAGACATTCTCAACCATGTAGTGACAGTGACCGTTTCTACGATGGCCCACAAAGAACTTGGATTAAAAGCCCAAATTATTGTTTGTTTGGCCTATGGCAATGTAATTATTTTGAACAGGATATGGACATTGAAATGTGCTGTTCTGTTTTACTTCTGTCAAAGTGGAGAGAGTATTGTCTAAAGTGGAGGAAAAATCAATCAATCAATCAATCAATCAATCAGTTTTTGTAACGCCCAATATCATTTCACTGCATGTTATACTGTATGTGTATGTGACAAATAAACCAAAGTAAACTAAACTATCACAACAGGAGTCATCTCAGAGGTCGGTACAAACACAAAACAAGTCAATATCAAACATCAAACAATGAAATGTCAGCCTGGGGTTTCCCACATCCTTAGACCCTCCCCGCGGCAAGGAGAAACTCAAGAAAACCATGTGGGACAAAACGGAGAAACCTCGAGGAGGACCACATTGGGGAAGGGATCCACTATGGACGGATGGGCCAGATGCACTTCAGATAAAAAATAAATAAATAATAAAAATGATGTTGCAGCCCATCTTGCCATAGTCTTTCTTGTAATTGATCTAGGATCTCAATAGTACTAATCTGGTGAAATAAAGGGCAAAAATAATAATTTAATTTAAACATATTAAATATGATCTGGCAAAACAAAAATGTCCTTGAATTAGATTTCACAAAATACTTATTTTGGCATGTTAATGATGGACTTTTACGCAGAGCCCCCCCACGATGCAGTGTCCCACTAATGCTTCATAAACGGCTGCAGAACCAGCTGAAAACCAGCCCATCCCAGTTTGTTAAAGCTAACAGGGTAATGAATTTAAAGTGCTATAGTAGCAGCTCTCTGACATGCGGTTTTAGTGGGTGGGATATGGTTGTATGAATGTAGGTCTGGGGGGCAGGGAGTCAGCCTCTGTGTACGTATGTGTTGAGGATAAAGACCTAGCAAACCAGCCTGGCTTAGTTGACAGGTGACAAGGGTTGTTTTCAATAGGGATTTTGTAATACCAACAGTGAGGAAAAAGCTGGCCTACCAAGGGACTAGTGAAAGGAGTGAAAAAGGACTTTTCTTCTGCCAGTGAAGGAAAGGAGAATGGCTCGGAGGGACTTAAGGAGCTCGCTAATCAAACTGCTCCACCGTCTAGCGCTCTCATTTTTATTCAAAACGTCCAAATGCTAAATCATGCCAATCGGATTGATCCCGATGTCAGCGCCTGTGTGGTATTCTCATTCTCCCCTTTCCTCAACTTTGACATATCAGTCAAACAAGGACAGGTTTGTTACAAAGCACAGACAGCCTAATGGTGAAGAAGTGACATTTAAAATGTTGGTAAATTTGAAGGATTTAGCAAAAAAAACTCTTGATACTTTTAGCTTTACTTCCAAATGAAAACATATTACAGTAGTTTTTTTTTTTATTCTGTTCTTTTCTATTATATTCATATCATTAACATTAATAGCAGTAAAATAAATGACATTTACTCTGTGTATCAGGTCGGAGTATGTGTGTGGTATTAGGGAGGCATAACATTAGCATGAATAATGCCTGTAGAGCAGCCTCACGCATTACTGATGATCCAATCATAACCTAAATGAATTGTTTTAAGTTGATGCTATTCTTGAAATCTGTAGAAGGAAATCTTATTTGTATAGTGCTTTTAACATGACACAAGTCAACCGAAGCGCGAGTAGAAGGAGATTGGGCCTACTTGTGTATGAGTTACTTGTGTATGAGAGAAAATCTTCAAAACACAAAAAATTACTAAATTGCATGGGTTACTTTACTATATATTATTTTACATGGACATAACAAATATATTAGAGTTCACACTCTTTTTTTATTTCATGCTAATCTGTTGACAATCCACACATTAGCATTTCCATCTCCTATCATACCACCATTTGACGTGAACATTTGCGGGATGCTTGAGCAGAGAAAGTATAGTGGGCCAATCATCTGTTGAGCTGCTTCTTCACTGCTCTGTAAGATTAGTCTCAGCCCAGTCTGTGTGGTCCTGCTGCAGACCGAGGATGGACCGGGACACGGCTCACGTCAGTGTGTGGGAAATCCCTCCTGATCCTGTCCAAGGCATTCTCTTGTCTTTGCTCCACTCCCTCACTGTCGCCCCAGCCATTTTTGGGTTTTCATTTTTATTCATAGGGAGACTGGGTGAAGAGAAGGGTGTCAACAGAGCATGGGGCAGTTTGTGGGATTGTTGGTTGACTCATGCCAGTGGAAGTGAGTGCAGGCCTCAGACCAGGCCTGGCAACAATAGCCGCAGTGTTGTTTGGCTAGTAGCGTCCAGGACTTTTGGACATTCTTCCCATGTCAGTATAATCACTACTGGGAGGTAGCTCCATTAGGGATTACCATATCATTAATAGTATCCATGACTTTTGTTCAAAGGCTACTTGTGTAATGTTGCCTTGTGGATGACGGCTAATCCGCTGAGCTGCAGCTGTAGATCCCAGCGTCAGACTCTCCTCACAAACATATAGAAGCATCTCCCTGTCCAGGCCCACGGGGATCAGGCCTCTGAAAGACAGATACAAACAACAGTCAAATACAAAGTTCCCCCATAGAGAAAAAGAAACATCCATTCTGCACTTCCCAACTGATCCGCCCCGCCTCCTCCTCTCTCTCCTCTTCGCTCTTCCCATTGAGCCCCCACTCTTTAGCTCAGTGCTCTTCTCAGATGGTGGGCCAGATTAGGAGCCCAACAATAACAGTTTTCTGTGTAAAATGTGCATCTTGTTAGTGCTTTTTTTCTCTGTCCCTTGTATGACAGCCAGTGAGAGAGGAAACGTAATTGGCCATTCACAGAGTTATCTGTTGATGTCTCACAAACGTTAGAAAGTGTTAATCCTCCCATTCCTCCCTGACCTCTGGGTCTGGGATGAGAACGCAGAGCCCCAACCAAGTTTTGAGAGAGTTTCATCTGCATTATTCAGCAGAGCACATTTATATATTGCACATAATTATACAGAATGGTCAGTAAAATGTACAACAATAGTACAGTCAGATTTATGGAGTACTAATAATGACCAGTAGTTATAGAAAATCATTACAAAAGTTTGATCCAGTTTTGTATTTATTTATTTTGCTTACCACATTGTCGTACTATTATTGTTAGTGTTTTAAGTTTTGTTGTTTGCACTTGTATTTTTCTCTCGAAGTAATCTACAAACCAGTAACAAGTGGTGTTTGTGCTGTTGACAAAGCTGTTGCTCTGCCTACAGTTGGCACAAAGACGCTGCCTGGCTGCCAACGATACATCCCCTTTCTCTGTTTGTTTTACTCACAGCTTTATGTCTCTGTGTTGGCACTATGTGTACCACTGTTTTTACTTTTGAAATCCTGAGAATTGCCTGGACAAAGTGATGAGGAGATGTTGATGTTAATGTTTATAATTTAATTTTTTCATCAGGATAAAGGCTTCATGTTGCACACGACACCATTCATTAAACCCAAATTAAATGAATTGTGCTATTTGAATGTAAAAATGAACTCTGCACTTCAAAACCTTGCTTTGGGACTTGTCAGTGTCAGGATCCTGTCAGTTAATTTTGTCCATGTGTTTGGTAACTGAGACAGACAGCTGTGCTTGTTGGTCCATGGTGAAAGTTGTGTTGCTACTTGTTCCTTATGTCGGACATGGGCGCCCTGCTGTGAAGGTCACACAGGGGCCATGAAGGCTGTGACTGCTCTGGCCACCTCCAGGATGACCATTAGCATGAAGCACGTTATACATGTGAAATACACTGGTGGGAGCTCTGCAGGTGTAGTTGTTGTTCAAGTATTAAACATCATGTTTATTTATTGCAGCTTAAAGAACTAGTCCTGATTGGCCAGAGAGTTTCCTTAAATGTACACATAAGCTTAAAACAGTTTTATGTTTGTTCTCACCATTATCTCCCACTAAACCTTCTACTAGTTTATTTGGTGAACATTCATTTACTTTGATTTAAAATCTTGCAGCCTCACTGCCAGTCTCTGTCCGGCTTTATTTCTGTGTGTGGACTGGTTCGTGTGACTTGACCTGGGAGCGTGACCCGTGCAGCCCCAGGGCTGCCCCTCTCTGGCCCTGCCTTGGCCCCGGACACAGCTAAATGCAGTGGAGCGTCCAGACAATGGGGTGATCGCTGCACGCTGGCCTCTCATGAGTCCAGCCATGCGCACCAGGAGCACATTAGGACCTCGCATTTTATTTACCCTTTATTATTTATGAGCCCACAAAGACTTGACTGGGGCATCAACTTTGTCAGGTGCCTCGTCTTTGACCATCTGACCACATCACACACTTTGGACTTTGAGGTTTTGCATTATGTTAAGACGTGCGTGCTGCATTCACATTGTCACTTTTCATATTCTGCTCTCACCACTCAAGCGTTAGACTCTGAAACGATTTTGGGAAGCAGCAAAACAACTTAAAGGCTATCTTAAAGAAACTTCACACGTGAGTGCAGTTTCACAAGCGCCTGGGTGATTAAAGCTGAAAGGACAGCTCTCGGCTTTGAATCTGAGATGTTGTGCAGCTCAATGTGAAAAAGAGTCACTGTGGTGCACTATCAAAAGACCAAAGTCACATCTCGCTTTCAATTTCTGAACAGTTTATTCTGTTCCGTTTGGTCTGAACGAGACCTCTTTCTGGCATCATCTGACTGTGACGACAGATGACTCATGTGACGTGCTGCTCCGTGTGATGGCACCTTCTCATCAAGACATAATCAGACATAGCATTTTACTAAAGAAACATTTCATGTTTAATGCTTTCAGTTGTTCTTTTTAAATATCAGCTTGAATCAGAGTCCACTGTGGTAATAAGCAAGTAATTGACTTCTTAATTATTTTACCACACTGATATATTATGTCTGCAATGATTTTGATTTTTCCTTGTGACATCTAACACAATGTACAATGTATTGTATTGTATTTGTATGTTGAGCAAATCTAGTCCAGCCATATCTTTGTCTCTATTACACACAGGCCTTTCATAAGTGCACACAGAATCTGGAGTGTATAGTGCCCTTTGTCCTGGCACACCATGCAAAATTACCTGATTTAGCTTGAGCACTTACCCATGTCACACTGTCTGTGCTGGTGACAACAGTGGCCCTTGTTGTGGCACAACACGGCGTAAGCAAACCCACCCTCTGAAGCTCACAGGAGCCACCCAAACACACTCTGCCAACCTTTTGTCCCGCAAAACAAAGGCAGACACACAAGTGCACTTTCTCTTGGCAAATGACGCCTTAATTGTGCAAGTTAACAAGCTTGCTCCTTTTCCCATGAATAACAAAGAGTT
Organism: Lesueurigobius sanzi; assembly: GCA_900303255.1. Lineage (NCBI taxonomy): Eukaryota > Metazoa > Chordata > Actinopteri > Gobiiformes > Gobiidae > Lesueurigobius > Lesueurigobius sanzi. The sequence continues at coordinate 7,259 of OMNZ01073775.1, forward strand.
TAGTTGAGTTTGTGTTTGTTACTTGTGTCTGTCACTCAGGAGTTCTTTTTTTAGCCTCTCACGCCCTTTTTTCTCCTGTGGGCTCCTTGTCTTTCCTGTTTCTGTCCATTGTGTAGCAGTGACTAAAGTGTTGACAAAACACCACATGCTCTGATATCCACAGTGGGATATGTTGTACTGTACCCATTATGTGTTCATTTATTTGTCACGTGTCTCTGACCCTTCCCTTCTCTCTCTGCATCAAACACTGCTTCTTTTATTCCTCCATTTATTTCTGCCCCTAAAGTGTGAGTTCAAGTTGAATGGGACATCTTCATGGATTTGCATAATCTCGTGGCATCAGGCTGGATGCCACATGCATGGAGAGTGGTGCCAACCACAGAAAGGTGAAGCCTTCATCTCATGGCGGGGGGCGTAGATGGCAGGAGTTTGTCAGAGTAAATGCCGTGATCAGCGTGGGATAAAACATTCAGTTTAAGTCTTAAACGTTGTCCTGATGTCCCTCTGGTGTCTCCCTTCACAAGAGCAAGTTTGCACTGTCTGTCTCTGTCATTCTCCAGACAGTGGTGGTGCCAAGGCAGTAGGACTGCTGCCCCTCTTGCTGATGGGAAACTGTTGCTCATGCACTGGGTTGGCTGCCAAGTTTTGGTATTATTGGCAGGAGGGGGGTGCAAGGGGTGGAGGGATGACAGAGAGGGGGCCCTTTAAACCCTTTGAGATAGTGCTATCTGCTGTGGGAATATCTGCATCTCTGTTTAACCCGCATTAGAAAAACTCACTGTTTTCCCGTTTTTTCTTGGTTTCTTCTTTTCTTCTTTTCTTTGTTTCTCCCCACTCATCCGCTGCTCTGTCTCTGCTCTGTCAAGCCATACATCAGCACACGACCGTCCTGAGGTGAGCTAGCGCAGATCTGATGCCACTGGAGTTCTGGGATTATACCAGCCAGCACTCGCTGTGGCAGGCTTTCCCACAACTGAGAGCATATTTGGCTCCCATCCCAGCACCAACTGTAACTTTCACAAAGCTCTTCCATTGTTCAGATGATGCCTAAGTCTGACCTGAATCAAATCACAAAATGTATAGCTGTAAAGAAAATGTATGTGTTTACAAACAAACAAGACCTTGATTATTGTTAGAAACAATGTTTTTAGGAGCGTGAGTAAATTATTATATATTATTTATTATATTATGTCTCCAAAATTAGAAACAGAATCAACAGCAACTTTATTTTAATAATTTATTCATTTTTATAAAATATATTGTTCTGTGTGTTTTTACACATCTAAAATAATTTTGCAGTAGAGGAAAATAAAATAGAGAGTAAATATCAGAGTTGGACATGCAGCCATAACATTAATAAATCTAAATAAAACACCAATCTGGGGCTTCCTTTTCAATTTCCAAAATGTTATATTTATGAACAACTATTCCTCTACTCATTCTGTCTTGTGTTGTCTTCTTTATTGTATTTATTATTCAACCTTTATATCGACCAGAGCATTGACCAGAGGAGACTGCAATGTGTGTAGTGGCACACAGTCCATCAGACACCACCTTTTTAAGGTCCTTACAAACTGGTAGAAAACATCCTGCGCTCACAGGTGGATGATCAGTTTAATCTCCAAATGTCTTCACAGCTTCTGTATTTTTCCTCTCTGATTCAACTTTGTTGGATGTAATTTAGCTCTTATGCTTTTTCTGGCACATTTTCGTTGAGGCTTTTTGCCAACATGTCTGTGAATGTGCACAATCCTAATTCAAATAAATAAATAAATTAAATACATATTTTCCTGGAACATTTCCCATGAGATAAAGTTACAAATACATCAAACCAACCGGGAAAATCTATATAAAAGACAATACATTCATCTGAACAATCCCATGAAGAGCAGCAGCTGCACTGTTGACAGGAGACAGAAGGCAGCACAGAGGGACTGTCCAGGACAGACATTTTATTTTGTTTGTCCTATATAATAATAATAATAATAATAATAATAATAATAATAATGGCTTACCCTTGTATTGCGCTTTTGAAGCCTGTTGACTCTCACTCTCATTCATTCTGACCTATTGTACATGTTTTAGAGGTAAGGGAAACTGGAGCACTCCACAGGCCCAGTCCCAAGCACGAGCACTAACCGCCGCTTCACGTGCCGCCCAATATGTTATTAATATATTACTTTGGAAGCCAATGAGTAGCCAAGATTTACTCAAGTAACACTACTGAAATAATTTCACTCAAGTAAAGGTGTAGTTTCCCAATTAATCAAGAAAAGAAATAAAAAAGTACTACTTGAGTACTGAGCAACTGTGACTGTGTTGATGTGTAGGACAGACAAAACCTAAAATAATGTGAAAATCATGATAATAAATATTCACTAGATACAACAAACAATTTTGAGATTAAGCTTTGATTTGTTTTCATAGGTCCTATTTTTTTTTGCAGATTTACACACAAAAGTAACTAAATGTTTTACTAAAGTAAGATTATTGTTATTTCAAAATTATTTTACTCAAGTAGAAGTAAAAAGGTCTGTGCGATAAAGCATCTCCAAAAAGTTACTGGAGTACATGTTCTTGAGTAAATATAATGGAGTACGGCCTCTGTTATCTGCACTGTACAAACTAATCTTTAATGTTGAAAAGCAAGCCAGTGTCACCGTACGGCCATGAGAGCAGCAGCGATGAGTCCTGAAGGCAGAGTTAAGCATGAAGGTTGAGGAGAACGACAGGGTTTGTGTCTGTAGTAAAAGCCCAGCATAAAATAAGTTATTATTGTTAACAAAGTTCCTTATATTTTACTCAGAAGTAAACCTTTTGAACTTCTCCAATGCATTAGGTCTAACGGATGTCTGTGTGTGTTTTCAGCGATGGCTGGTTTTGGTGAAAGACTTTATTGTTGATGTTCAGTGTGTGATATTAATGCCAAAGATAAACATTCTCAAAGTACGGCTTTAGCACAGAGCCGCAGTTTACATGACAATAAATGCTCTGAATTCCCTTCTTTTTTCTTCTTTTTTTTTTTTTTTTTTTATCTCTGCTCAATTTATTATTATTCATGTGACATGCTCAAGCTAAACCTTCTCATCTGGCTGAACATGAGTCTTTATTGGTGCATAGAGTCAGGATTTAAACCAATAAGGTGGCACTTGTGATCCCCCGGGTGTTCCCTTTGAGCTTCTCCCTTTCTTGCATTGTTACTTTGCCATCGTCATGGCCACTGTCTTTCATTGATTTTCTTGGGCCTTTGGTGTAGAGCTGGTGAACATTTCTATATCTATAAGCAGCTATAATGAGGATGGGTATAGTTAGGATCCATACTTTCGAAACAGTCTGCAAAGTGTCTAATGTTTGGATCTATTTTCAAACTGTACCGATGACAAAATCTTACTTTGTTAAGATCATTCATTTTATTCTGTTTTTAGAGGCACGTTTAGAATTGGTGGAGACTCCTTTTTTCTGTCTCCTGATTTCATGGTCTTGATTATTTTTTTTCAAAGTCACTCAAGGATGAAGCACAAGGAGACGGAGATTGTTCCTTTCCTATTTGACCACACAAAAGGTGTCTTGGCCAAAGAAAATGCATGTTACCCCTCCTTCGTTTCCTCTTTTATTACCTTATTTATTCCTCAATCGAACACTATACAACTTACTTAAGAAACCACAGAGGCAGTCTGTTTAGGCCTAGGGGGTTTACACTGTGGATGAATAGAAGTTATAGCAGGTGTCTTACCGCACAGACTACACACAAAGCTTGAATAATAATGTTACTGAAATCAATATAAAACAGAAAAAAAATGACATTTCAGGCATATCATTTCTATTTATTCATTTATTTACTTATCAGGGTCGTTCAGGGTTCCCACTCTTACTGGAAAACCTTGAAAACCTGGAAAATTACCTACCTTTTTTTAGTCATGGAAAACACATGGAAAATGCCAAAAAAAAATCAAATGTCCTGGAAAAACATGTTTTGTCCTTGAAAATACTTCTCCTCCCTTTGCTTTTCTGTTTAAAGTAAATGTAAGCAATAGCCTATTTTGCCCGCCACGCAGCACGCTTGACTAAAGACGAGCTCATTCTGCTCCAGAACACAGGAAAAAATGATCTTCTATTTCAAACTTTTCCCAGGGGAGGACTCCTGAACCCCCCATTTGACAAAGTTCCCAAGAAAACATATGTTACCCGTCTAAGCTTGAGTCTCTTCAGACGGAAAAGCTATAGACTTTAACCAATATTAGATGGCATCAAAGAGTGGGAACCCTGATAGCAGCTGAGAGTCGGACCTTTTAAAAAACTTCATCAAACCTCATCAAAATCATGGATGTGCAGCAGTAACAGTGTGTTCATGTTTAATATTGATTCTCTGTCGTGTCCTTTTTTGTTCTCTCTCTTTTTCTCTGTACAGTTTAAGTTTGTAACAGGCATTGTCTTTTCATTACTCATTTAGCATTTTATATATACTTCTGGATTGTCAAAAAGCCCCTCTAGGGACAAGTGCTGCAAATTAGCTTTTGCTATAAGCGCTGCGATGCATACATCAGACTACTGTGCTACAGTTGTCTATGTTTTTTTCTTTTGTATCTGTCCCTATCAAATAAACCAAATAAATAAATGCAACGGTTTTATTTTTCAGTTCCTGTTCCTGATTATTGTCCTGTGAAGGTTCTATATCCCTAAAATGATCATCCAGTCTAATCATTTTAGTTAGTATCAATATATACTTTAATGTCCCTGCATATTCCCTGCATTTTTGTATTAATATCACAGAGCAGCAGTTGATATTTAGTTGTGATATAACAGTTTGGAATCATGTGATGAGACAGAGCATGGACATATGTTTTAAAACAATAAAATACATCAAGCATGGGACATTTTAGTAATGTTTTAATATTTATTTACACTATTTACAAGATGACTGCTCCATATGGCACTCTGGTAAACATATAAATAAAGACATAAGGTGATAGTTACATAGCGTGTTGCGCACTGTGCAAACTAAAGGTGTTTGCGTGTGTGTGTCCAATAAAGTTGAAGTAATGATGGTCCAGTCCCTGCACTGGGGATATGTATCCTCCGTGTTGCGTGTGCTGCGCGTGCACCGCTGGATATGACAAGCCGGAGCCGCGCGCGGAGCTGTGCCATGGGGGAAAGTGTCCAGTAGGATTTTGCTGGTGGTACATAGCCTCGGTGGGACTGTGGCTCTGATCCGGAGACGCGTGCAGCTGTCCCAGAAAGTCGCAAGGCTCCACAGGAATAGAACTCAAGTGAGAACCAAAAACAGGATCCGTAACAGCGCGTGACTTGGACTGCAAGAAGGCGAGGATGCGCGCGTACTTAATGTCTTTGGTTTCAGCCCTGTCCTCTGTTGTCAAGTAGTGCACTAGATTCTTCATACACTCGTGGTATCCGTAGTGGAAATAATTGGCGAATTCTGCCAAAAGCTCGCCTGTAACGGAAAGAAACAATGTGTTTAACTTCTAGATAATGTGGAATGTGAAGATCAAAAAAATATGAAAATAACATAATCACTATGGCGCTTTACAAATATACAACTGGTGAACATAGCTGCGTGCGTAAAAGACGCAACAACTAACCTTTTTCTCTCCCGCGGGGAAAGTCTGCAGAGTGTAGTGCGCGCAGGTACTGGACAGTCATCTCCAGGATTTCTGCCTTTTCCAGTTTCCCGGAGTTCTGCGGAATAAAAAAAAGCTATTATTGGCTATGTCTTCAATCTTAAACATCATCAATCAGCACGGATTAATGCTACTTATACATATAGAATAGGCAGTGAACGTACCTGTTTGGCCAGCGCCATTGGAACCGTCTTTCCCAATTCATTAAGGCAACGGTTGATACGGTCCCGTCTGCGTTTTTCGATTACTTTGTGGGAGATCGGAGTTCTCTGCAAAAAAAACAAAAAACATACGCGATAAATAAACAATGCGTGTTTACAAAAGTGTAGACTATTAAGATCTTTGTTCCGCCCAAGTTGCAGCGACCACACATTTTACGCACAGCTTCTCGGGGTTATATTATAGCAATAATGTTCTTTTTTAAGTGATCAACACCATTCCTGCTTTTATTTTTGTCTATATCAGTTGCCCAGTTAGTATAATCACCCTATCTTGTCTGGGTGGAGAAACATCACCACTTTGGAACCACTTTAGTAGCGTAGCCGCTGCGCGCCACTTACGCACACGGTGCTGCCCCCGCTATAAACGCTCTTTTAAGAAGTTAAGATGCAATATACAAAACTACACATTATGTAAAATAACTAACTTCACTAGAAGGTACAGTATGTATAATTCAATATTAAGTCTCCGTGTTTTCTGAATCTAAGTACAAAGTGGACATTGCGCATACCTTTCTCTCCTTCGTCTTTGATGCCATCATTGGATTCTTCATTAATTCCCTAAAGATGCCGGTGATGGTTAGAGAGGTGTTGCTGTGGTAGTGGTTGAAGTAGACTGGGATCTGTGGAAGCTGCTGCTGGTTTTAAAGGCGCCTCAGTGGCATTCAGCCTTAAATTATTCCACTGGATTAGAGACGCGCACTGGCTAAATGTGTGCATTTAGGATCAGTTAAAGAAATTGTAAAAATCTCAAGCCATGGGCTTGCAGGGGGGCAACCTGCTTTGTTAATCCACGTGGCTGTTCAAAGGACACGTGATTAGTTTGGGAATATTATTTGCATAGTAAGAGCCAGGCGGGAAATAAGTGAGCTGGGATCGCCTGATGCGACGGGGCGCACTGCGCGCACTGAAAACAAAGCCTCTCCAGAAAGAAATCCTCTTTCTTCCATCTCGCGCTTCTCACACGATCGGCTGTTTACAAATCCCAGCAAGCGATCTTAACTCTCATCCCGGCCCGGTGCAGTGTTAAGGCCTGTCCAGTGTCATTAGAGTAATTAAGTAAGCCTTTAATAGGCTGTTCCGCCAAGTTCAGGGGAGATCTGCTGGAGACGCAGCTCCCCCGTTTGTTCTCGGCGTTTCTCACACGACTTGCTGACACGTCCATTTTTATGAGAGATGGCAAGCTTTTTGTTTACATTCTTTACTTCGCTGGCCTCCTCGGCAGGTGTGTGATGAGGCCTGGCACACGAGCGTCGGCTGCGTCAGGGCCAGCGTCTCCTGCAGCCTCTGGCACACGAGGGTGAGCCACCACTGGAGACTCTGAGAGGCTCAATTTGTATCCTATTATCCTATAAGAAAATGTCTATTCACACCAATGAATAGTTTCATTGGCCTAAATTTTAATAATGCAGTGAAAGAAAGGGAGAAATAAAGAAGAATGCAGCTGGTGTGAGCGCGCATTATTCCCGTCACCTGCAAGATGGAGAGCCTGGAGACCCCTATTCATTTGCCTAATTTCGGTCAACTTAACAAACTTTGGGAGAAATTATACTGCCATTGTTATGAAGGGTGAAGCTTTCTGATCGAATTAACAGCATGTTTTGATCCGGTAAATGTCATTATAAGAAAGAAACAATCGCGTTTAAAGGGGCCTGGGTAATGCGCCAAGTGGAGACGCCAAAGCGCACACTGCACAAAGGGCGCGAGTAAATGCCACAGGGGACTTTTGTACCCTCACATTGCTCAAGTTTTTAGCCCAAACAAAGGGCATTATTTTATACTTGAATACATTTCATACAACAATTGGCTGTTTTCTTCAAACATATTTTCACAGCAAGGTTAACAACAGGTTTATTGTGTGCGCCTTCTCACGCATTCACGCGGCTCTCATGCGCAAAGACACTGTGCAGCCATTCTCTTTTCACCCAAAACTTTAGAATCTGGAAACTATTCCTGTGTTTGGAGATATTTGATCCTGTGAGCCTTGTCAAAGGATATAAAAAAGAGAGAAAGTATTGAAAGAAAGACTCACAAGACATCTGAAGCGTTTGGAGCGTTTTCCCTGCACCATGGAGGGCAAAGCGCGAGCGACCGGGGCCAGGGCAGAAAATCCTATTACTTCACTGCAAAGTTTGAACACTTCATGTGTTTTTCTTTTTATAATACCCGAGATCCTCACATTTTTATACACAGATTTTTTTATGTGAATAAAACACTGGATATGTCTTGTTGATTTTTAAGGGGTTTTAGGAATCTAATAATCTTGTTTTTATAGGTTTGCTGTAATTCGTGTTTTATAAGAGTTAAGAGAAAAAGAAAAAAAACAAAACGTTTTGTTAAACAGAGTGGGAAATGTCAAAGAGTTGAAGGATTTTGTGTACGTATATGTTTATATCGTCTATACATTTTCTCGATAGTCGTATCCATGAAGAAGGCGAGCGTAATTACGCACACCAATGTTGGCAAATATATTGATTATTTATGTCACAGTTATATGGTTATATGTATAATGTAGGCCCATGCAGTCGAGACTTTTGATTTGTTTAAATTAAAAATATTTGTAAAAGGATGAAAAATGTTTTTGTGTGAGGCTAATACAGCGACACCGATCTCTTTGTTCTTTGATATAGCCCTTTTTACACGTTGTGAGTACAAACAATAGGCTAACATCCAAAGTATACGTGGCAATTAATACAGAGTTATGAACTCAAATTGTTAAAAAAAAAAAAAAAAAATGAACAAACCCGAAATCTTTACTTTTTTTAAATTTTCATTCACTGTTGCCTAAATGTAGAAGACCATATGGCTATTTCATTCGATCCCCTGACTCTAATATAATGAATAGTGTTTGTAATATACACTTTGCCTCAAAGAGAACTTCTATCCTCACTGTTCACTGTCAGTGGTGTCGTCACTGCGCTCTCAACTGCATGCCATCTCCTGTGTGCGTGCGCCATCTTCTGCATGGACTGCTACATATCACTCGGTCCATAGTCTACTGCCTCCTCAGTACTATTTGCTAAAGAAATAACTGCAGCTTACATAGGCCAGATATAATGATTATGACCCACCCAGACGGTTCAGTACAGATTTCAATATGGACAATTACTACATTAGATTATTGTGTGTCAGAAGTGACAGTAGCCTATTTGTGTCTACATTCCCATGCTCGTCATCTGCAGTGAACACAAATATATGGTAAATAGAATCATTGAGTCTGTAGCCAATACATAGGTTATTATGTATATAGTTGAGTCTCATATGACTCAATCAACACTGTAACCAATCGCAACAGGGCTCTCAACATTTTGGCACCGCAGATACGCGAGGCCATTCGTGATTGGTTGAGAGCACTCGGCTAGTTCCGAAAAGTCAACGGTGCTTTTGTTGCCTCTTCGTGAATGAGGTGAGGTCTGAGCCTGGACCCAACGTCCCGCAGGTTAGTAACGCGTTTTCGCAGTTTAAATGTTCAGACGCATTGACACACAGCTATTGTGAAGTCTGTTCCTGCCCGAGAGCGCTGCGCCTACACATCCCCTTTTCGCTTCTGTTTTTTTCTATAATTAGACCGTGAAAAATCACTTTTTCCATCAGTTTGTTTTTGTAAGCCTCCTTCGCCGAAACGCAGCTCTGGTCCACATTATTGCAAACTAAAGATCGCGTGTTCGTTTCAGTGGCATCGCAGAAAGCTGTTGTACGGATACAGGAAGCTGTGTCCAGAGAGTAAAACAAGACCTATAGATGCGCACCAAGTTTGAGCAAATATGAAGTAAGTAGCCCACTCCGTTTGACTGCTTTGAGATGATCTACACAGACATGACGGGTTCAATCAATCCCAGAAGTCTCTACTCTTGTGTTATATGATGGCTAGATGGTTGTCTGTCGTGATGATAAAAGATGCCATAGGTCTCTCAAAGGTATGTGGACTCGTGGCATCTCCGCCATAACTTTATTTGTCTACATAAGCTCGAGTGTAAGCACTTTCAGCACTCCACTGCATCCATTTGTGCACGAGTTATGACTATAAACCGCTTTTATCAAGTACTCTGATCCATATTACTGCAGCCTGCATTACATTAGACAGTTATTGGGTTGGGTGGGGCTGTCTAGTTGTAGGCTATACCATGTGACTGTGAGTACCTTAGATTACAGCCTTCTATTAGTGGGGCCTCCAGGTACAGGTCTGCACATTGGCGCTGCTGGCGTGGGAGGGAGCATGTTTGGGAGGAAGGTAATGTTTCTCTCCGTGGTGTGTGAGAATGACTGGGATGTCTTGGCAGTTATTAAGTTCAGTTGCCGGTTTTGCGGTGGGAGTGAAGTTCAGAGGGATGCATGCCAGACACCTGAGGAATGTGGAGCAGGGGTGTTTCCAGGGCAATTGAAGTTTGTTTGGGCCATACATAGACTTCGACTCCGGCTTATGGCTCTCTTAATGTTCACAGTTACAAGCCGCACATAGAGAATTGATCTTTTGTTGTATTTCGTTTTCAAAGGATATGGTGCTTTCCTCTCGTGAAAACAAACCCAGAATTTTGTTTCGTTCATGCATTTTTGGGTAATCCTGCTTCTTCGAGCCATCTCCTACTTGCTCAAAACACTCACCCCTCACCTGATTTCTCACAGATATTGCTTGCTTCACTCCAGACATGTTGTTTGTTTATAAGTTAGAGCTGAATGACTTGTTTTCCCTGCATGTACTGTATATACTTCACAAAAAAACACCAATGCCAAAACCCTGAAGCATTGTACAGTACATTTTAGGCTGTATTTCATGACCTCCAGTGCAGGAGGTGCAGCCTTCTTCACACTAGACAAAAGAGCTCTGTGTGTGCCATTATTCGGAACTGGAGCATCCTCCTATCGCCACATTGTGATGGTTACTTGAGAGTACCAGCTGCAGGTTGTTTGCCTGTTTTCACAATGGAGAAAAGCCTCATCTAACATAATGCCTCTGGGGCAGGAATTGGAACACAGGGCCGGGCCTTTTCTATAACTGAATTTAGGAATGTCATGTGAGATACTGTAGTCGAGTGTGGCTGATTAACAAATTGGTTCCTTGCATGGACCATCAACAGAAGGAGCAGTTATCCAGAAAGAATCTTGCAAAAAGAGTGAAGGAAGATTGCAGCAAAAGGCAAGGCACTCCTCCCACAACATTAATTCTGTGTTCACAATTTCTCAAAAGCCTTTATTTTTCTGGGTTGATGCATATTAAAACCAAAACAAATATCTTCCACGCGTATCTGCTCCAACAAAGAAGAAGTGAAGATGTGGTTCTGAACTGGGGTGTCGGGAAAACCCAAAAATGGGTCACAGAATCATTTTTAGTGGGTCACACCTTTCCAGGGGAACAGAGTCTGTTAGAGTGAGTTTTTTTTGTGTGTAATTTAGCTGATTTAAGCTTATTCAACTAGTATTTGTCGGAAAATGCAGTATTTTACATTATTTATATAACCAATTCAATTCTTATTTGGGTTGCGGCTTGACTTTATAGATTGATGGTGGGTCCTGGTACCAAACCGGTTAAGAACCACTGTTACAGACAAAGGGGGGAAAAGATAATTAGGCCTATGAAGAAGGAGTAAAGCACTTGTTTTAGCTTGTAATGATGGAGTTGAAATCAAGAAATCGTGCCTGGGCAAATGTAGGGCTGGGTACCTTTCATGTTTTTTTCGATACTAGTACTTTAACGATACTTGGTTTACGATACCGATACCTGAACGATACCTTTTTCAATACCTATACTAAATTATTGGTCATCTACACAAAAAAGTAAATATCTAGAAGGTTAAATGACCCAAATTCATCTTATTTATCTAAATTTGAGCTGATTTAGTGGCTCATTTGACCTAATTCTAACCACTTGTTTTGACTTGCTTCAATAGATTTCTACTTAGTTCCTTTTTTATTTCAATTAATTTACCAATGGGGTAAGAAAATTGGTCTTTGGGCAGTTTTATTTCCCTAATTCAAGTGAGATTACCTTAGAATCAGTAAAAATTGTCATGAAATAAACCACATAATCTAGATGACCGTAGTAAATGTGCCTAATCTAGTCAAAACTGCTCTAAACAAGACTAATATTCTCAAATCTAGTAATTTATCCTCGTGCTTGATTTTAGTTTTGTTGTAGAACCATAAAACAGATCAATAATGATCATTTATTCTATTTCTTTTAGTGTTTTTATCATTTATTTGAGCTGAAACACCTCAGCCCTTTCTTTAGTGCAGTCTGAGACCCACCAGGAAGAGAAATTTGCGATAACGATAAATATTTTTTCGGTACCAATTTATTTTTCGATACCGGTAGTACCTTCATTATTTTTTCGATACTGGAATCGTTTAACGGTACCCAGCCCTAGGCAAATGTCATTGTAGCAAAACAATCTGTTAAAGATTGTTTTTGTAGTGGTGGAAGTTTTGCAATACTAATATACCAAAGTCTTACTGAGTCTCAGAAATTTCTCACCAAATACCACCTCTGGCAGCATGAATATATGTCAGTTATTACTAGGATGAGCGCTTGCCAGATCACGACAGTTGGCGCTCTTCAACGATCCTCAAAGAGTGAATCCAGTTTCGCAACGACTCAAATTGAAGCATATGACGCACCTCTGTCAGATGGGCTTTTCTCCAGGTGTTACCACATTGATAGACGAAATGGAATGACGAGAAAATAAGAGCTAGAGCTTTTCGTATTCAATTTTTTTGGTGTGACAGTAAGTCTTATGATGCATGAGGTTGTGTCCATAGTCGTCAATGAGGGTGTGACCTATGTTCCATTTCACGGCCCCATCCTCCACCCTCCTCCCCTGTATATGAGGATGATGAACATGTGACCAGCCCTGTGCTGTTTCATCAGTGGGCCAGGAGCTGCACAAGCTATATTTGTGCAAGGTCTGGTCCGGATTGACGTCTGTGTTTTAGTTTTTTTTTTCCGTTTAGCCTTGCTTCTTGCTGTTTGAATCCCGACCAACATTTATGCGACGTAGAGCTTCAGGTGTTGAGAACCCTTTCACCACACAGGCTTTATCGCTGAAATTACAAGTAGTTGCTGACTCATTTATACAGATACTAGGCTTAACCTTTTCTTTGGCGACTACTCTCTCTTCTTTTATGTGGGTATCAGCTTTCCAATGTAAGCAATGACTGTACTGTAGTGTGTTGATGGAAAAGAAAGATAATTATTATGAAGTTGGAGATTGAATCACATTTTTTAATAGAGAAAATTGGCAAATAGTAACAAAAATGTGCACAAACCAAAATAACCTGTGTCTTTACGTGGTCTCTAAACCTACCTTGTAATTCAAGGAATCTAAGAGCATGCAATTGGCAATCCAGTTGTGGCTTAACAAAGGACATTACAAATCTACAGTCTTGCAGGTTTCTTTTATTCAGGCACTAGGATTAGACATGTTGTTTCTTTACCTTGACATGTTTCAGCTGCTGCCTGCGAGCCATCGTCAGAAGTGGCTAGCAGTTAGCAGCTGGACCATGTTAAGATAAAGAAACAACATTTCTAATCCTAGCGTCTGAATCAAAGAAACTCACAAGACTGTTCAATCAGTAGACACTATGAACATCTCTAAGCCATTACAAATCTAATCACGGAAATGTCTGAAATGTTGTTGTAGCATTTTGTCCTTGTGCTCAGCCTTTTGTGTTTTAGACTTTCAGAATTGACCCGGTATTCCACATTAGTCATTAAATCAATAGTATGCACAATACTAACAATGGCAGTGCACGGTCAATAGCAGTCTGCTGTAACACTGTTGTGTTTGAACATGTCGCAGGGAAAGCTGCCTCTACATCACCGTGCCACTATATAGCAGGCTGTAACATGTTTAAATTCCCCCTGCAGTCTGGATGCTAAACTATAGTATTTCCCTCTCGTGTGGGGGGTGGCTATTGGGAAAACAAACAAAAACATGTTTCTTTATGGGAAGAAAGTACAAGGGAATTTGTTTAGTATATGATTTATTGGCAGTGTTGGGGAGTAACTAAATACATGCATTTAAAATACGTATTCAGAATACTCATTTTGAGTAACTGTATTCAGGTACAAATACTCTCTCATTTGAGGGTATTTTGAATACAGTTACTTTTCAAATACCAAAGGAATACAGAGAGAGAGAGAGAGGAAGGAGAGAGAGAAAGTGGAAGGAGAGAGACAGAGAGAGGGAAAGGAGAGAGAGAGGAAGAAAAGGGGGAGAGGAAGGAGAGAGAGAAAAAGAAGAGAGATAGGAAGGAGAGAGAGAGAGAGAGGGAAAGGAGAGAGAGAGGAAGAAAAGGGGGAGAGGAAGGAGAGAGAGAAAAAGAAGAGAGAGGAAGGAGAGAGAGAGAGAAAGAAAGAAGAGAGACAGAGAGGAAGGAGAGAGGGAGAGAGGGGAGGAGAGAGGGTGAAAGAAGAGAGACAGAGAGAGAGAGGAAGGAGAGATGGAGGAAGGAAAGGGGGAGAGAGGAAGGAGAGAGACAGAGAGAAAGAAGAGAGAGAGAGAGAGGAAGGAGAGAGCGAGGAAGCAGAGACAAAGAAGAGAGACAGAGAGAGAGGAAGGAGAGAGCGAGGAAGCAGAGAGAAAGAAGAGAGACAGAGAGAGAGGAAGGAGAGAGCGAGGAAGCAGAGAGAAAGAAGAGAGACAGAGAGAGAGGAAGGACAGAGAAGGACAGAGGGTGAAAGAAGAGA
>OMNZ01073794.1:7607-26774 GCA_900303255.1 Lesueurigobius sanzi
AATCTACAGATCGCACACTAGGGGGCGACAAAGTTGCACATATCACGTCCATTAATCAATCTAATCCCTGTTTGTTTCCACTCAGAAACACATTGTACATTTATATCAGGGCAAACGCTCCTATTAAGTTTGCCAGAGACATATTGCCTCAAATTTATATGTTTGAACTGAGTGTGCTGTAATGTGTAGCAGTAACATATTGAACTACATGTTCCACAGTGCCTTGCCCCTTACCGGGTTACTTCCTGTTGCACACTAAACACGTGCCGTCCTCCTCATTATACATAATACGCTACACCTGGCCACACTCACCCCCTGCACCTCACCCCAAAGCCTCCGAGCACGCCCATATCTCAGCCGTGTGTGGATGCAGTAAGGTGCAGTAAGGCTCTGGCACGCCCGTTTAGTTTCCCTTTAAAATTGGTAAAAAGCCAGACAGGACCCTAATAAATAATAATAATGGCTTAAACTTGTGTCAACAGAGCCATAAAACAAGTTTTACCATAAAAACCTTTACCAGTAACAGAACACCTTCTGTTTTTGTAGCTTTTATAATGCTACAGTGTCAGTGCCCTCTGCTGGACAGGTGTGGAATTCCTTCCTTGTGGAATATTTCTTTAAACATCCATAACTCCTGACAGGAATGGGCTAGAGACCTTTTTTTTTTGACATGCTCAGACATTTATGCTCTACAAGTCACGGGCCGGATGAAATCATCCTTGTGCTTGTTTTGACACGTGTTTTATATAGACAAACCCATTGTAAATGTACTGTACTGTAACTGGTCACTGTGATGCTGCCTCTTGTCCAGCATCACAGCTTCTCATTGTAAATGACAATTGGTTCCGATACAGCTATACAATTTAAATTTAGATGCAGCACTGTCTTTGTGACATACTGTAGCTTGTGTTATGATCTGAATAAGACAGAATATCTTTTATCAATTACTTTTTAGGTGTTGAAATGTATAGTAGATTAGTCAAGATTAATTGATCAGTCATTGCAGCCTTACGATTTATATCCAATTGTTGTTCAGTATGTAGTATGTGCTGCTGTTATTCTGTTGGTCTAACCCGCATCAGCTGAGCAACTCTCTCGTCTTCCCTCTCTTCTCCATTACACACACAGGTTGTGATGTGAGTGACTGCAGCCGCTTTATTAAGACCTTTGTCTGTGTCTCTGGAGGTTCCCCAGCAGAAAGTCAGTAGTTTTAAGGTCACTGCTGATGTATCTTTTCATAATTCTTGTTCATCTGTGCTGTGGCAGATCTCTGCACCTCCGAAGTACTGCAGACATAAAATCATAAGTGGTAAACAAGTTGAAGTTGTTTACTGAAAACTATGTCATGCCGCTCTGAGGGTCCCCACAGCTGATTTGACCTGTAATAACTCCCTACACATTTCTTGCATACTTTGATTAGCTTTGCGAACATACCTCAAAAGCAAAACATGTTTACAAAGATGGATTTGCTGCAAATTTGAGATTTTTGTGTGATGTAAATTGATACTTGAACACTTAAGTAGATCTTTGACTAGAGGTGGAAGAAGGATTTATGCAATAGTGATATGATCTTGTGATCACATGCCAATCTGGAGAGATAGTTTTACCCCATTGTGATTCTGCGCTTCTCTGTTTAATGAGGCTTTATGCTCAAACACAACACGTGCTGTGTCTACTTTTCTGACTCTCTTATGAGTGAGTGACACAGAAGTGTGCACTCTCAAAAGAGGGGAATGGAATATTATTTGGCAAGGGAAATTTATTTGTCGAGCACAATTTATGCACAAGGCAATTCAAAGTGCTTCACAATTTCATAAAATTACAAGATAAAACAAATATAATCATTATCTAATTAAGAAAAGAGTGCACATAAAGTTGCCATATGCACATTCAAAAATAACTGTTTTCAGCCTGGATTTAAACATTGTCAGAGTTGAGGCCTGTCTCACACCTTCTGGCAGACTATTCCAGATTTTAGCTGCATAAAATTGATGATATTATTGATTTAATGTGGCTGTTTAAGTTCAGGTCTGAGTCCCCTAGATTTCTAACCTGATTTTTAGGTTTTAGAGAGAAAGACTTGAGATGACTGACAACACTTTCTCTTTGCATCTGTGGGCCAGAGATGACAATTTCAGTTTTGTCTGAGTTAAGCTGGAGAAAGTTATTTTGCATCCACACACTGATCTGTTCCCTGCAATGACAGAGTGAGTCTACAGGCCCATGTTCTATTTATTTATTTGAATCAGAACAGTGCATATTAATCAACATGTCAGCTAAAAGCATCAAGGTAAATATGCCGGAGTTAGCACGATAGCTACTTTTCATCCGTTGTCCTACGGCAGGTAAGAATAACAAACATACAGAAGAGATACAATACATACAGACATTTCACTGACAACATACAACCAGTCTCAGAGATGCCCCCATCGCTCCAAAAAAGGGACAATCTACCTGTGCGTGCATGTCTGGTTAGTTTTCAAGTGCCACAGCTCTTGGCATGGGCTGGCAGTGTGTTCCATGACTGCGAACCTCTGACAGGCAACACCATTCGGCCAAATTTAGTCCTGCCGTCAGTCACACGTACGTAGATGTGCGTGTGGTTTGTTCTGTCTTTTTCACATGACATAATTCGCCGCTTCACAGACAGAGACAGTTTTTCATTCATTCTCTGTTGTGGGAAACTATAGGCCCTTTCGCTGCTTACATCATCATCAGTGACATCAGCTGGAGGCAGGAAGTGAGCAAAAGAAATAAGATTAAACTAAAACTAGTGATTATAAGTGTAAAACTACAATTAAAAAAATGTCGTCCTGTTGTGGCTTAAGGTGCAAAGGAGGAGTCACATTTGAGTCGATAAAAAATGGTTTTATCTGATATTTACAATAACAGTTAGACATTTGTTTATCATTACTGTAACAGCTACAATGGAAATAGATAGGAATCTAGCTTTCCGCCTCCAGCTAATGGCGCATTCATGTGGCCCTCAGGAACTGGAGAAAACGTTTTTTCCCAGTTGGCAAATGCACATGAACACTCGCTCAACTGGGGGAAACAACTGAGGAACTGGGGTCAAAACATGCTTCCCGACTTCCGCATCCGACGCTGATTTGTTTATTGTTAAATATGTGCTTTCGGGTTAAACACTGCTACTTTCACAGGTTTACTGTGAGCTATCGTTGTCCTCAGAGTAACATATTTGCAAGAGAAATGTCTTACATTAATGCTAGCAAAAGTGATATTTCATAAAATAAACAATTCAAAGTTTAGCTGTTGAGATGCTAACACCAAATGTAACTAGTTATTAGCTATGTTAAACGCTATTTAGTGATTAAAGACCGCTTTTATCAGGTGAAATCAAAATGTCGGAAAGTGGGGCTTTCCAACATAGAAAGCACATGAACTCAAGCCAATTCGAAACAACGGACTTCCATCTGGGGAAAACGAGTTCCCCAGTTCACATGAATGCGGCATAAGCCCCAGATGCTTACAAACAATGAAAGGGTCTATATGTAGCCATAGCTGCCATTGGGGTAGGACCATCTGACCACCACCTATCACTCTCTCACATACCGCACAATAAGGCCACCATATTTTCCCACACCTTTTCCCTTTCAGGCAGGCCCATTCCTGCTTAGCTATTAAATAAATTATACTAAAATTGAAATCATGAACTATAAGCTCAAGGTCTAAGAACATGTATATACTGTATGAGGAGTTAATTTGCAAAAGCATATGCCTCCGTTTTGAATTTTTTGGCAACTTGTTTTAAATTTTTATTACCATTTGAGAAAGGTGACACCAGTAAAACTAAAGATGAATCCATTTGAAACAATTTGATCAATAAAAGTGACTTATATAATAAAAACACTGCTACACAAAGAGAAAATTACAAGTATACGTTGATATTTCTTAATGGCACTTATCTGTTTTTGCAAATGAACTCTTCATATATATTTTTTTGAAACGCATGAACACCTGCAAACACCCAGCTGAAGAATTATTGTATATGTTTTTGGGGGAAACCGCAGCAACCACAGTGGACATCCCCCAATCTCCTCAGTCCTCACAGAACACCGATTATTAGGTTATTTGACTCTTTGTAAATCTGCCCCCTTTGCCCTTCGTGCTTCTTCCACTAAAAGGGCTTTTGTCAATAAACGTATCGCTCTATCCCCCTGCAGGTAATGATGTCAGTGAGGTGTGGGGACCCAGTGTCACCTCTGCGTAAACTAGGGCCCAGGAAAGTACCGTCTGACACTCCCTAAGATGCCCACTCCAGTGCCCTGCTTACCCACTTGCCTTGATGTTGAGTCCAGTTGACAGAGACTTAAGAGGAGCGTTTCACACATGCTGAGTGAAGCCCAACCACAGAGTGCCAAATAGTTAGAAAAAAAAGATACATCTGGGTCATTGCGGAAATAGTTGGTTTCTGGTGTGAAGCTGGCACGCATTAGCTGTCCATTGGCCCCAAAATAACGCTCGTGAATAATTCCATCAAGGGCAGTAGGCATTAAAGGTAATATCGTAAGTGCACAGCCTGACTTAAATTCCCTTTAAATTTCTATTACAAATTAAACTCCTAATATCCACTTGAGTTGAGCCTAGTGGGAAAAAAGTTGGTTCCAGCCTCAACTCCGAGCTGATGATGATAGTTGGATGACTCAAATCTAAAACCTGTCCAGTCGACAAAGGTTGTATCTTGACATTTGTATTTTGATCTGGAAGAACCTACATAAACTAATTGGATCAATTTGGCAGAGACAGCCTAAAATTGGTAAAAGGCTGGGAAAAGACTAGAAAATCTGGCGACACAGACTGACCCAGGTGTGGCCTAATGGGTCCATCGCCTGCAACTGTGTGTATAAACCCAGTCGATTCCAGCCTCAACTCCTGGCTGATGATGATAGTTGGATGAATATTGAAATGTTCTAGAGTTACATCAAATCTAAAACCAAAATGAAATTGCATTGAGAAGGCTCTGTATCAAGGTACGTATCGTATCGGCAGGTTCTCAAAGGTGCACAGCCCTAGTTTTGTAGCATGGCTGAATTTTTATACTATATACTAAATGTTATGCTACAAAAAACGTTGCACGCTACTAAATGGACAAGTTTAGTAGCATGCCAGAGTTCACGTTACTCCATGGTGTCAAATAAAAATACACTACTGGTCAAAAGTTTAGAAACACTTTTTATGTATTGGTTTTTCTTTATTTTCAACACTATTAACATTGTGTGGTTCTTATTGAAGGCATTAAACTAGGAATGAACACATGGAAATATGTAAGAAACGAAAAAGGGTGAAATAATTCTAAAGGAAGTGACCTGAAATGGTCAGTCTGTGAAAACGATTTCTGGTGACAACGTTATGAAGCTCATTGAGAAAATAAAGAAGGCGGCTGTTCCAAGAATATATTTCAACCTTTTTGTTTAAAACATAATAATCCCATATGTGTCTTCAGTGAGAATATACAATGTAAATAGTATTGGAAATAAAGAAAAACTAATACATAAAAGTACAGTTGAAGACTGAAGAATCCTTGCCTACGATAGACAACTCCTGTACGACTGAGAACTTACACAAATACATAAAAAAAGTGTTCCAAAACTTTTGACCGTATAGTGTACAGCTGTGCAGAGTCTGTCATCTTTCACATATGCTACAAACACAGCTAATGTGACTTTTATATATACAGTAAATAAACAACAATAATTATAGTAGTAAATAGCAACTACAGTACAATTTGAAGCCAAACATTTTTTTAGGTTGTGCATGGTGTCAGATGTTTGGCAACCACTTTTCTATAAATAATAGTCTACAGTAGTTTTACTTTTCTACCCCACCTAAGGCACATATGTTGCACTTATCAAGCATGGAGAAGTTGCATATAGTTAAAACTTGTGTCGTTTGGTTTACAATTTGGCTCTGCTCATGTTGTTATGCAAGTAGGATGTCACTTCCTCCTTTTAGATTCTCATCCCTCAAATAGTAAAGTAGCGTCCCCGTGTATATATATATATATATATATATATATTGTTGTTTATAGTTGTACTGCGCATCCTCTGTTCTAAAAGTGCTTGCGCCATCACAAAGTGCCCTGTGCAGTGTGATCTAGATTCCTCCTCTGCCGTACACTGGCGAGCGAGCCTTTAATTACTTCTGCTGGGCCAGTGCAGGTGAAACACATTCCCGCTAACAAGATGCTTTCCTACTGGGGGTGCGCTGAAAAACCCAAACAAGCAAAACAATGATGGGGAGGCAGGCCAACTGACGCGCACGATACACCCCGGCTCCTCATTCCAGACGCTCTAATGTCGGATCATTACAGAGGAGCATGACGCAAGTGGAAACACATTCAAGATTACATTAAATTATCAACATAAAGTAGGGACCTATCTGCCACTGGATAGGCCGGATCATTATTAGAGTTAAATTGATTGCATTGTTAAAAGGCGTATCGGGAGCTTGTGTTTTAATTCACTTTAATGTTTAGACTGTTTCTTATGCTGTGATAGAAACGAGTGCAGCCGCTAATGTATGCTGTCATCATCCTCTGGCCTTATTCAGTAAGTCGGTCAAAAGCACGGACGCAGGAGTGGTGTAATAGCACAGACTAGTGGCGAGTCCCGGAGACTGCATCGTGTTCTCGTGGCTCGTATGAAGGTTTTTCTATGTTGTACTCAGAGGTAGGGACTGGGGGCCGTTCAATTTTTATCAATACCCGTTCTTCAATGGTTTACGACACCTGTACAACTGTGTTTTTATTATCTAGAACCATAAAACTGAAAGTTAATTCGTCAAAGACTGTTTATCTTCGCTTTTTAATCAATTATTAGAGCTGGATAACCAAGTAACTTTCTTTAGTGCTGTCAAAACTTGTTATCTAAAGAATGATATTTTTTTCTGTACCAGTTTTCACCATTTTCCCCAGTGCCATTAATTAGCATTAATCTTGTTCCAATACCCTATAATTTAATGATACTCAGATGTTAAAATGAATGACTTGTATTTCTAAAGTAATGTGCAAGTCAATTATCTACAGCTATTTTAGTGTGAGATAAGGTTTAGTACTGACACTGCGCTTTGGCCTAATCACTCAAGTTCAGGACAGAGGCAATGAATATGTTTGAATAGTATTTTTTGTTCTTCAGGTATACATTTAGTACAGAATCAGAATATGTTTTGTTCAGCCCAATTATGGCTTTGGAAAAGCATGGGTTTGGTGCAATCAAATGGAAACACGCCTTGTTTTTATTTGGGGATTTCTATAAAGTAGGAAAAGATTCTTCAGTCTTCATCTGTACTTTGTAGTTGAACTGTAGGACGTTTCGCTCTTCATTCGCTCTTCAGCACTGAGCAAACTTGGATGCCAGTGCGTGTTACAAAGACCAGTAGGCCAGAGGAGTTTACCTGTTAGTCCCACCTCTCCTTGTTCTAAAGGCTAGAGAAAAACACCTTTGTTGTCAATCTTGGTCTCAACGACCCTACTCACACCTAAGCACTGCCCATTACCTTCCTATTGTCTTGCCCTGGACTTCTAAAGGCTACTCCACCTTAGTCCTGCCCTGGACTCTGGCCTAGCCTCATTAGCATGACAATGGATGGACAGCTCCTGTACGACTGAGAACATACACAGACCAATTTCTAGAAAGTGTTACACATTTTTATAAACACTTGCGAAACCTTGACATATCGTAGTGCTACCTTTTGGAAGTGCTCCCACACGCATTGACCTCATTCACCTCCACTCCACAGCCTATGCAGTCTGCACTCTCACTCTGCTGCTGTGAAACCATAAAAGCCTAAAAGCTTATAAGACCTTAGCTGTTCATTTGACACAACCTGTTGTGAGGCTAACTCTACTGCAGCAGAGTGCACTAGGGGTCCTCTGAAGTCATTGCTGTCACAGAAACATACACAAATGTAGGAAAAGAATAAACAGATAAAAGTTGGAGTTCAGTTTGGTTTTGAGAACTTCATAAACAGCTAACACTAACACTCCTCTTCTCTCCTCTCCCCACATCCCTGTATCTGCTTTTCCACCCGCAGGAGAATTCTAGAGGGATTTCTTGTTCTTTCGATCCTCAAGAATGAAGCGGCACGGCAGACCTGTGTACTAAAAACAGGTACGTTTTTAAATATCACACCGACCTTTAAACAAGCGCACGTATACAGTGAAAAGTGTGTTGTCAGAAGCAGAGTTGGTTCTAGGCCAGATGTGTGTATGATTAATGCTGCTAAAAGGCTGTGCCATGTCTTCTGACGAAGCCACAGACAGGCAGCAGAATAAAGATAGGCCTGGGAACTCTTTGGAGAGAGCGGGAGAGACTAGTCCTCGGGGATGGAGCGGGCGAGTGAAGGCACTATCGATGGGATGAAAGTTTAACCAAAGAACTGCTCCCCTCTAAAGCGGCTGTGGAGGCAGTGGATGGAGCAGAGACGTGGAGAGACAGACGGGCAGACACGACAAGACAGAGCAGCAATCCCCAGCTGTTTTTTAAAACGCTGCCTCTGATACATTATTGAATATGCAGCTCCAACGCATCACTGAGCTTTCCTCTCATGTTAGTGCCGCCGGAGTTTGCATAGCGTCACCGTTCTAAATATAAAGCATTCGCTCTCCCCTCTTTGGTTTGTTAAATGATGCAGAGGCTGCACGTAGGCTGCTCTGAGTGGCACTTTTAGTTTTATAAAGTTGCCTCTGACTAGACTGGTAAAACATCAAAAGGGCTCAAAGAGATTCGTCAGAGTTGAAAGTAGCGTTTGAGCATGCAGACAGTGGAGGCATGTTCTGTGAAGAGACTAGGCAAGAGTATGAATGTGCCTTTTGTGTGTTTTTAATATTTGTCTGGTTATTTCAGGGGATATTCCCAGGCATTGGCAAATTACATGATTTAACCTACAGGTGGCAGCAGAGCGACATATCCAGCAGGCAACCTCCTGTAACACTTGATTGTCTCATTTTGGCAAGAAATCTCTTTCATTTATCTCTGTTTTCCACCCAAGACAGGTTTTCTAGTAAATGATAGCCCCTAGCCAAGAAAATCGCTTTGTTAATGGATCAATTGTGAGCTTGAGAAAAACTTCCTGTCTTGTCTCTTTTGCAGCTCCCTCTTTCACTCTTCATATTATGAGCCATGCACAAAGGTAAGAAAGTCCAACTCTTTAACAGATGTGATTTGCAGACAGCTGTGGCCAGTGCTGCTTCATCTATATGCACTTGTACATGGAGTTGTCTGACAGATGTTGTAACGACATGATTAGCCCTTTGGCTGCCAATAGCTCAGTGCGATGTTGCTATAGTGATTGTGTGAGCATTGGGGAGGCCAAAGAGGATCCGAGGGGGAGGAATAGGAAATCAAGTGCCTGGTGCCGCAGGCCTGTGCGCTCCTGTATCAGATACGCATGAGGTATAGTGTGTGCGTGTGCTTATGTTTGTTTGTTTGTGTGTTTGAAGAGACTCTTGTCAGTGTAATTGGGAGCTTGATGGAGATAACTCCTTCAAATGTACCGTCAATCAAACACACAGGGATGCAGGTCAGAGTAAGAGTGGCACAGCACAGACAGTTAAAGCGTGGGCTACAGCAGCCAAGCTACTCCTTCATATCACTTACCACTGAAGTTGTCACATAGCCGAGCTGTTGCGGCAAAGAAGTGCCCTTTGTGACACCAGGGAGTAGTGTCACTGCTCAGTTTCTGTCTCAACATCCTTCTACTCTATGTCTGATAGTTATTTTATTATTGTTGGGGGGTATTTAATC
This sequence comes from Lesueurigobius sanzi, assembly GCA_900303255.1. Taxonomy (NCBI): domain Eukaryota; kingdom Metazoa; phylum Chordata; class Actinopteri; order Gobiiformes; family Gobiidae; genus Lesueurigobius; species Lesueurigobius sanzi. The sequence continues at coordinate 17,372 of OMNZ01073794.1, forward strand.
AAAAGAACAGATATCATCCAAAAAATGACTAAAGTTGCTATAATATATTTGCAGGATTAAGCAAACACTATTAAATAAAAGCATCGCATCTGCCCAATATGGTGAAAGAAAATCTCTGCCTCACTATATTTTTATCAAATTGTTCATAGTGAAATAATATCAATACAGGCAAGCTCAGCTATTACCACAGTTGATATACCACTATTGATATGTGACACAAACACAAGGACATGGCACACACACAGGGCATTTCACGCACCACATTATGAGTTAACCCCATTTAGTTTCAGGATGGACTGATGAACAAAAGAGTTCCTCAATCCACCTCTGTTAAAGCGTGGCACACAGTACCGATGGTTACATACTTTATATGAATGTACAAAATACAATATATCGTAGGCAAAGGTTCTTCAGTCTTCATCTGTGCTCTGTAGTTGAGTACAGACTACAGACTGAAGAATCTTTGCCTAGGATGGACGACGAATCCAGTATATTTAGAGTAATGTTAAGAATGACGTTACTTCTGATCTGATGTATACAGCCCATATGACATGTTTGACATTTCAATTATGAAGTTAGCTGTGGTCTCTTATGAGTACTTAAAAAAGATACAATCATCCGAAATTAAAAAGTTCATTAACTTAACTTTAAATATTCTGTCACTCTCTCTTACTTTTACCATAAGTATATATTTTTTTCATTTGGCCTCCTTTAGAACATACAAGCTTAAATAGATGAATACTTTACTGTCAGTCGCTCGTTCTCTTGACAGTTCATTAAAAATAGTTGGAAAAAAAGGAAAGAAAAATGTCAAATGTTGGCACAAGCACAAAAGAAACACTTGACAGTTTGCATTAAAAATGTAATATTTTAATCTGATATAAAAAACATTCTGTCAGCACCCTGCCAATGCCTTTCTTAAGTTATTCCCATAACAATTTAAACCTGGTGGTGTGTGGTAGCCTAAGCGTAGTCTGCTGTGTATTATAGACTTTGAGGAGGAAGCATGGTCCCTTAAGCTTCGGGACACACTAGAGGAGTTTTAGCCAGATTCTGAACCTCCCAATAACACATTCTCGCAGGCACTGATGTGTCGTGGCACTCCTCATGTGTGTGTAGGTGTGTCCTCATGGGTGTCCTTATGCTTGTGGTCCGTGCACTTTCAATCATATTTTTAAATTTCCAAAGATTTTAAAATCCTCAGTGTCCCCAGCTTTAGTGTGCGGCACTGACTTCACACAGGGAATACACTCTAATTGATTCAATTGTACTCTAAAGGTGCCCACACACTAAAGATCTGTGCACAGACCACACACACTTAAGGACAGACATGAGGACACACACACACACACATGAGGAGTCCTACCACAGATCATGCCATGAGAGAAAATCTTTATTGCGCCTCCTCAGACTAAATATCTGGCTAAAAATACTCTAGTGTGTGTCCAGCTTTACTTGCATACAATTTGTACCCATATATGCTTTTTGTAGTGCAATTTATTCACCAAAATTTGAATGCATATTGTTATGTAGGAGTAACTGTGGCTCAGATGGTAGAGCGGGTCCTTTTATCACCAGAAAGTTGGTAGCTGTGTGAATGTGGTGTTTGAGTGAGTTCAACAATGGTCCATAAAAACGCTTAATATATTCTTATACTGTATTTTATTCTTATTGTTAACGTTGAGCAAGATAATAATTATTGTGCGGATCCATATTCTACTGTAATACTGAAGTGGTACAGTTTTATTTTGTACTGTTACTTAGGACTTTGGCCAAAAAAATCACATCACAATTTTCTTTAGTTTAAAACACAATTTCGATTTTCTCACAATTCATGTGTGTCTTTGAAAGGCGACTAAATCCATCTGTTTCTTCTTGGGTTTAGACTTGGCATAGTAGTGGTTTAGTCTTGGTTAAGACCTGTTTTAGTCCATTACAGTCCAGAGTTTTGACATACTGTATTTCCCTCATGGTTTAGTCCTGCTTTAATCCTGGTTCAGTCTGTGATATTGTCCAGCTTTAGACCCAGTTTTCTCTTGGTTTATTTCTGATTGAGTTCTTGGGTTTAGTCCTGGTTTAGTCCTGGTTTCGTCCTGGTTCAGTCCTGGGTAATCTTCGTTTTGTTCTGTCCTTGCTTTAGTCCTTTTTACTTTGATCCTGGTTTAGACCTTGATTTCAGTCTCTGCTTTAGTCTGGTTTACTTCTTGGTTTAGTCCTGTTTTAATCCAGATTCAGTCCCTGATATTGTCTGATTTTAGACTTTGTTTAGACCTAGTTTTCTCCTGGTTTAGTTCTGGTTTAATCCTGACAGCAGAAGCAGTGAGTGGAGAAAAGTGTCAGTATATGAGCCCAGAGCTGCGTCAAACATACAAACCACTTAATCACGATATGACGATGTTCCCAAAAAAGCATCATATCGCCCGGCCCTACTGTTACTTACATGCTTCATTCACATTGGGGAATACAGCTGAACTTGAAGCCATCCACCTCCTGAAATCTCTGTCTCTTGCCCCGTGCACGCTGGTTCAGTATTGCCTCATTAACTGCTAGGTTTCTGGGTCATCTGTAGCCCTGTTCCCACCACGTCTGGGATGGCGCCTCACGTGAGTCACATCTGCTAATTAGGATGGCCCAAGAAGGACACACACACACACACACACACACACACACACACACACGCACACACGCACACACACACACACACTCCATTCCCTGGCTCAGAGCTAATGGGATTATTGCTGCTGAGGGTCCCAGTCATCGAACCCATTCTCTTTAATCATCACTGCTCTGTATTCTCTGTATTGTTTGAAATTGCACGTGTCGTCGCATCTGTTCCAGTGGCTCCCAACTTGGGGGGCGGTGGTGTGGGGGTCTGGTCACAGAGTCAGGTCAGGTCAATATTTATAGAACAAATTAAACATTAAATATACAACACATGCCAGAAAACACTCCAATTTCATAATATTAGTCTGAAATAATTCTTAATGCCAGTTACTGTTATGCTTGGATGCATATGGGGCGATGGTGGCGCGGGTGTTGTAGCGGGTCAGCCTATGATCGAGAGGTCGGGGGTTCGAATCCCGGCTGCCGCATGTGCACACAGTGATTGTGTCCTTACCTGTGTGAAAGTAGTGAGAGAGTGAATGTGTGGCTGCCTCACTTCTGTCAGTCTACCCCTGGGCAGCTGTGGCTACAATAGTATCTTTCCACCATGGAGTGAATCAATAATGCCATGTAAAGCGTCTTTGCGACTATCTTTATTCTATTTTATTTTATTGTTACTATTATTACTATTACCTGTTGTTTTGCTTCTTTGATGACACTTTTCCTGACTTTGTGCACCCCCCTGTGTGATACTGTCCTAAGAGCTGTTGTGACAAGTAAATTTCTCCATTGTGAGATCAATAAAAAACTATCTTATCTTATCTTATCTTTGAGTGTCCAGAAAAGTGCTATATAAAACCAATGCATTATTATTATTTGTGGGGGCTGCAGTTTTGGACTGGACATTTTCTGAGATTTTCGTTCTGTATTTTTGTCATTGCATATCACTTCCAGTCTCAATTTAAAAAAAGCTTTGAAAAGATTGCTTCTGTGTCAGAGTAATTCTACTTGAGGTACACAGTGCATCGGAAAGTACCCCCTTAACTTTTTCCACATTAGCCTTATTCCAAAATGTATTAAATAATTGTTTTTTTTTTTCTCTAATCAATCTACATACAATACTTAATAATGACAAAGTGAAAAAAGTTTTTTGAAATTTTTGCCATTTTATTAAAAATAAAATAGGTAAATATCACATGTACATAAGTATTCACAGCCTTTACACTTTGATACTTAATACTGAGCTCAGATTCATCCTGTTTCCCCTGATCATCATCACTACCATAAAGGGCTGATTGGCCATTCATTTTGGAATAAGGCTATAACAACCAAATGTGGAAAAAGTGAAGGGGGTTGAATACTTTGCGAATGCACTGTATCTTACTAACTTCTGCCCGTTTTCTTGTGTAACATGTATTTGCACAACTGACATTTCTGTCATGTCTTAAAGCTATGTTTGTTTCCATATAGTTTACTTGAGGTTGCCCCATGTGAACACTCTTGAGGGTTTTGTGTAACCCCCATGGGTCCCCGGGCGCTGCACTGCGGCCGCCCACTGCTCCTGACGGGTTGCCCCAGCGGCATCGAGGGATGGGTCAAATGCAGAGGACAGATTTCCCTACGGGGACAATAAAGTTCCCCTTAACCTTAACCATCACATTACACAAATTAATTTTCATTTTGAATCATTTTGTTATGTGAAATCAAATCAAATAAAGAAAATAAAACATTCTTTCCTAGAGATCAAAATTTAGCCATAGTTTGTTGAACTAAGCTACAAAAACATTTTTCAATGCCACATCTTTGGTGTCAAACCAGTTTTATGGACTGGGTTTGTACCAAAATAAACACTAAAATCGCATCTACGGCCTCTGTATTTCCCTGGTAGTCTAGATATAAAGTAAACAGAAAGCAATTGTATTGAAATTCTATGCTAATCGACATTGGTTTGAGTCTAATACCTTAAATGTTCCCCCAGCTCCACTGGCATATTCACCTCTCTGCCTCCGCAACCACTGCATTTCATCACCTTATTTAAAAGTCCTATCACCCTTAGCCATTTTATTCACCCTGTGTTTACTGTGGAGGTAATGGAGATATCAACAGTGGAGTGCCGAGTCTATCCAGCCCATTGTGCTGAGTGCTTAGATGAAGAGAAGTGGCTGACTGCAGGGGATATCTCTGGTATTACATGTAGTGTAGTAGTAAGGCGTGGGAAAGAGAGTCCCATGAAAGGCAAAAAGCTTAAATACCAAGCAACACAGGCGCACATAGACACACACGGTGGATTAGGACGGGGATTATGGAGGCATAGCAGTAAAACAGGCAGAGACAGATCAGTGTTGTACTCCATAAGCACACATGCTGTATGCTGTGTATTACTGCCGTACAGTAAGATGGATTTGTTCAGAGGCGGACAGTGCAATCACTTGAGAGACCATGACGGAGGCGAAATGTTGGGGTTTTGTTATATATGGAGACAGTTCAGTAGAGCTGGAAAGACGATTTTGAGCATCAATTATTGAAGAAAAATAGCAAGGAAGTGAAAGTACAAAGATTTAAAGCCTGAATGAAACATGATTTCAATTCAACAGAGCGTTTATGGAGTTTGCCCTGTCAAATCAATAAAGGGCAACATCAAAATATTATATTATGTCCAGATCTTTTTGTATCTATTTCCACACACTGCTCTTTGTGCGCTGTCTGTGTGTGCCTTCGCCTCGCCACGTGTTCACTTAGGTCTTCACTCATGAGTTCAATCAGGTGCTTTCTTTCACAAAAAACATGAGAGCATTAGTCATACCACTAAAAGCTATGAGGTATAGTGGATGAATGTTTGTCCTCGTTGGATTCAAGTAAGAGATTATGAATACACTGGTTATTGAGGGTGAATTTTAGTTTTTGTTGAACTGTGGCAGCCTGGCTTCTCACCACTGCGGGGTCCAGGCTCTAATCATCCGCGATCCCCAACAAAAAAACCTAAGAGAAAATGTATTAGGTTTTGAATGTACTGTAGAAACTAACTTTCTTATTAAAAAACCTTCCCAGAATAATTTGATTCAGATTGAGTTTTGCGTTAGTATATCAAATCATCCCTTCTCATCCCTATTTTTATTCTTCTAATTTTTCTGCCTGTTCTAGTCCATTTAATGTGACTTCTAACAGATTCAGATTCTCAAACTTACCCTGTCTCCTCTCCTTCCTCTGTAGCAGAGTTGGCGGCTCATATTGTGTTAATCTTATGTAAATTGAACCGCGGGCTCCACTCAGGAGGACTGTGATTACCACTGGTGTCTTGCTCGCACTTGTACAGACGGAAACCCTGCACAAATGGGTGTCCTTTAGCAGAAATAACTACTGGATAGATATTACAAGATATACAGCTGAAGATATCAACTGTTTCTTGTTTCTCTAGACTTTTTTTTTCTTGCGCCTGACACAAGGTGATCTGCTGAAATGAGTTCCCTAATCCTCATTACAAGAGACTTCCCCTGGCTCATAATCACTTGGGATGAATTCCTTTATGATGTCGATGATTGTCAGAATTGATGGTTGTAGGATCATAATGGCACTGGCTCTGTGTTTGCCTTCAGAGCAGCCTTTGTTGCATTCTGTCATTGTGTTTCTCCTGCGGCTAAAGAAGGACAGACAAAAGGAGTATTTGTGCCAAATCACTGCAACCCTTGATGGAAAATGAAACTGAAAATCTAAAATTATGCTTCAAAATGTATGCCACAAAGGAAGATTAGAAGAATATCTTTTTCTAGAATATCTTTGTTAAATAAAGCGAATGTAGGCAACCAACATATATTAATTTCACCAACTCAAAATCTCTGGAATTATGTCTATGTTGGTTTTCATGAAATTTGTGTTCGCTATCTTGTGGCTCTATCTTTCTAAAAATGTCATTATCCTCACTCCTCAGTCAGAGTAAGAAGAAATGACTGTAAGAACAAATATTTAGATGTGGATGTGTTGTGCTTGGTTCAATAGACCCATTTATAACTCCACATCATTAGTGTTTTCTTTCTAGTTGCTAAAATTATAAACCTGACAAGCTTGTTTTCTTTTGGTCCTTTTGGTTTTCTTAGACAGTACAGTGTAGCCTGAAAGGGGATGTTTTTAATTTAGAGATATGCATTCACCCACTGAGTTTACATGACCGGTCTGGTCCAACTACTCTAAAACCGATGTCCAGTTGACCTTTGCCAAGCCAGAGCGACCCAAAAGTTTGGATAAATGTTGTGTGTCTTGCTGTCACGAAGGTGGAGGAAGATAATCTGTCAAGCATTGTTTGGCTCACTTGTTTCCTACGATAAAGTCCTCACACCTGATGCAAAACCTTCACTAACCGAACTATACGGAGAAGACTTAGACTTATTGATCCACGAGGGGAATTGCGTTGTCACAGTAGCTCAAATAGTAATCTTAAAACAAACAATAAACAGTAACAACTAAATAATAAATTGTAAATAAAGAATCAGACTATAGGTACTCTGCATATACATATCTGAGAATATACACATTTACAGGTATAAAAGATATACTACATACTAAAAAGTAGAATGATAGATCTTGAATTTTAAATTTGCAATCTATGAAGCAGATAAACATGAAGTCAGTTTGAGTGATCAATGCACCGTGAGCTATGATGTGAATATATTTGCACCACCCATCTTGTAAACCGGAACAAACTGGGCAGTTTTTGAAGGCTTTCTGAATCTTGTGATGACTGACTTGTAATGTATGAATGGTAGTGTCATATATTCGGTCACGGATTGGTCATACTTGGCTGTCTGTCTACGAGCCTCAGTCTCCATCCTCACTGTCTCCACACATCTGTCACCAGAGACACAGCTCACTGGAGGTCTCCCCACGATCCCATCCTCCCTGTCAAATCTAATCATCAACCCCCTGTCTGCTGTCCTTTTATATGTCCTCTGCATATTTCTTCCTTTCCCCGTTTTCTGTACTGAAATATATAACTAGCAATTTGCCAATCTCTCCTCGGTATGACGAACACACTCCAGCACTTGCACAAGCATCCAGACCACGAAAGCTGCTGTGGGGTATAATGACGGATAATTGGCTATTGTGGGCTCGCCCTCTGCAGCAGGAACCAATCACAGTGACAGCCACTTCGCACTGACCCCAGTAGAGTGTGTGCTTTGCATGATGGTGTGTGTACAGCACTGATTGTTTTATTTTCCCCGTCTCCCTCTTTGTTGCTTTGTGCAGACTTAATTGCTTGTCAATTGTATATAACAGGAGGGCTGTTTGTAGTTCAAAATCTGCTTTGTTGGTCAATGCAAACACAATAATTTATTTAGCTAAATACACATGTTTTTTTATGGATGAAGCAATTTGGATTTAAAAATCTAAGACGTAAAAATGTAGGTAGTTGGCAAAGTAAGTGATGATAATTTACTTTGTTAGGTGTTTTACAACCACATACCATAACATTTACCATGACACCAGGTATTACTACTTCTAGTTATCGTCTCTTCAGAATGGACTGTCCAACATTGGCAGGAATTGGTTAGTACCCTTCTCAGTTTCCCCTCCGATACACTATCTAATGAACCAGACTATTCTTGGAGTCTATATACTGTATGCCTTTCTTGATACCAACTTTCTTGTGTTTGCTCTGCCTGATCCTGTCAGATCTGAGCTAAGCAGGGCAGGGCCTGGCCAGTACTTGGATAGGAGACCACCAGGGAAATGACTGGAAGCCTGAGTGAATGTAGTGTGTGTGAGTGTTGGTGGTGGTCGGAGGGGCCGATGGCACAGATTGGAAGCCTTGCTTCTATCAGTCTACCCCAGGGCAGCTGTGCCTTCAATAGTAGCTTACCACCACCAAGAGTGGAGTGAGTGTCATAATGCAATGTAAAACATTATGACATACAGTGAGGCCAATAAGTATTTGAGCCCCCCTGTGATTTTGCAAGTTATCCCAATCATGGAGGGGTCTAACATTTTCATCGTTCATCGCAAGTCCCCCTGTGAGAGACAAAAAATCCGGAAATCATATTGTATGATTTATTAACAATATTTTTGTATATTATTGTGTCAAATAAATATTTGATCCCTTGCTTAGCAGCCAAATTTCTGACCCTCAAAGACCTGTTATTCTGCATTTAAAAAGTCCAACTACACTCTGCTCATGATTCTAGTTTAGTAGCACCTGTTTGAGGTTCTTAGCTTTCATAAAGACACCTGTGCACCCCACAATCAGTCAAAAGTCTAACTACCAACATGGGCAAGACCAAAGACCTGTCAGAAGACACCAGAGACAAAATTGTAAGGGCTAGGGGCAATTACCAAGCAGCCTGGTGAAAAAATCCCCTCCATGATTTCTACACTGCAAAAAGTAAAATCTTGGCAAGATATAATTTCTTAAATTAAAACAACAAATACTTGTTTTTGACTCGCAAGTAATTTTTGCTTAAAATAAAAATGTCAGGCAAGATAATTTTGCTAGTTTTAAGGTAATTTTTACTTAATTATCTTATTAGGTGAAATAGTCTTTGTATTGAGTATTAACTGCTAGTTTCAAGTACTGTGAGGCTTAAAATAAGTATTTTACACATTTTAAGATGATTGACCCAAAGTTAAAGTACCTGAACTGGAATTTCATAAGATATAATTTCTTGTTTAAAGATTTTGCATGATCTAGTATTAAGATAAAAGGAAAAATATAAGTATCAAACCAAAACAGACCCAACTCTATACTTGTATTTAGATCTGCTGTTCCAATTTCAAGTTATATTTACTAAGCAATTTTTTCTTATTTTAATCA
>OMNZ01073811.1:9644-20747 GCA_900303255.1 Lesueurigobius sanzi
TTCAGCGCAACCAGTTTTTGTGCTTTTAAGAACAATTCAAGCTCATTTTACACAAAAAACTTCGCTCTGTTGCGGCCGCCATCTTGATTGTTGTGGTTCGAGAACGGGCGCATTACGGGAAATTATGGAGCTGAAAATGACGTATCTGTCTCCCGTGCTGTGTGATTAGTCCATCCAGATTTAACCAGAGATTTTCAGCCATTCAAACCGCGGACTCCCAGACTGTCTTCCCAGGTATGTAATACATGGAGGAAGCCATGCTGGTGGGCCAGGCTAGATTGGCCCAGGAATTACAGAGAAATTAGCGATGAACTTAAGACTAGGAATCTGTATTTTGACAGTAATATCTGTCATGAAATGTTTAATTCTATGGGCTCTTTAGACTGTTGTGATGTCACGCTAACACAACATATTGTCAAGTACTCTGTAACGATACATTACCAATACAATATATTGAGCACAGCCCAAACAATAATACTTTTACAAACTTACAAGCTTCCAAACTATGCATTACAGTCATGGTGAAAATGTTCCACCTCTTCACAAATGCAAAATGAGAACTCTGCTCTTCTCACACACTAGAAATATGGGCCACGCAAAAAGGAATTTAAATACACATGACTGATGGCAAGAGGTCTATTTTTAGCCGGTTAATTGGGCCATCTATAGAAGTGACATGGCATTAAGAGAGATGAGGAGTAAACAGAGTACAGAGAGATGCCGGTAAATGCCAATTCCTGTGGGACGGCTGAGCTCACGGAAGAACGACCAGCTCCAACCTGCGGGTCATGGCTCCAAATGTTTCATGAGTGTCTATGTGCTGACCCGAGGAGGGAGGGGTGGGGTCAGAGGGCGCGTGTTCACTCAATAGGTTGCGTTCATGTAACGTCACAACATTCTAAAGAGCTTATCGTTAAAATTGATGTGAAGGGCAGCTGAAAATGGTATGCTGGGGACTATGGTCAATTCTAGTCTTAGATTATTGCTGGTTTCTTTGTAATTCTTGGGACAATCTACATGAAACAAAAACTGTCATGAAGTTCAATGTCTTCTCTGTCGGCACATATGAACAAAGGTCTAATTATTTTCTCATAAAGGTGGTGACATAGAAAGGACAACCATAAGAACGATATGGCAGGTTTGGGAATCCAATCACGACCAAATAATGATCAAGTACAACAATTTTTTTGGGGAAATTTCTTTCAAAAACGGTTTACCTCCCATAGACTTGCATTGGCACCTGCCCTACAATTATGCAACGTGAACACAACCTACAGTATTCAACTTGTGGAAAGTGTCACAATAAATAGCTTATTCAGTGTTTCGTGGCTTAGTCAGAGGCATTTTGTTCAATCACGCACTATTCTATTTTTTCATGGTTCAAGAGATTTGAGTGAATTGTGCACTCAGAATAAGTCCAAGGGCACAGGAATTCTGCCGCAGAGCTCTCAAAACATTGACTAAGGGATGACAAAAAGTCCAAAAGCTCAACAGAAAAAAGACATTTTTGTTACAATAGGTTTTTGTATTGCGTAACAAACACATTTAAGTATCTGGATGAATCGGCTTTGGATCTTTACAAGGTTGATTCCGATAAAGTTGAGACTACCACAGATGCTTTAGGAGGCCAATACATTTTACACAAAATATAAAAGTCTATTTCAGTTGGAGGGCAGGTGCCAACACATACATTCTCTATGGGAGAGTGTCTCGATTGTGATTGGATTCACAAACCTGTCAATTCTCTTCTAGTGGCCAACATCATGCACACGATTTTGAATATTGTCACCACTTTTGGATAAATGTATGAAATCATAATTAGACTTTAGTTCATGTGTGCTGGCAGACAAGACATTGAACTTTGTGACATTTTATTGTTTCATGTGGACTGGCCCAGGAATAACAGAGAAATTAGCAGACTATCCACATTTTGACAGTTTTCATACACAGCTGCCGCCATGGGATTTTCAGCTTCCCTCCACCTCAATGTTAAATTATAGGCTTTAGAATGCGTGACGTCACATGGACACAACCTATTCTCACTACCATGCAAAATAAAGTCAACCAACAGGAGCTCAACCTCCAAATTTCGATCCGATCAAGAAAGTCGAGGCAAGTGTCGCCTTTGGTATTGGATTGGTAAATTGCATCATCGCATCGGTATTGGAAAATGTGTGGGATTTGCTCCAATGAAAATAAATAAGATACAGTAAAATGGCCATATAGCTCCAAAATGTATGTGTAAAGGTTACTCTTCACTTTGCATTGTCTATGTTTTTCTAAATGTACACACTTGACACCATGTTGTTGTGTATACCCTTAATGGCTTTGTGGCCTATAAGGGGCCACTGCCATCGGATGAAATTGTGTTGTTAAAATAGCTGAATTCATCATCTTTATGGCTCTATATGTCATGACAGTATTCCCCAGGTGCGGCCCGACCCCTTTCAAAGTTCAGCCACCCCTGGACTAAACAAAGCCGTAACGCTAAGCCCATAGCGCCAAGGTGTGGCCTGTAAAAGCCCCCTCTAATGTTATTGAAGCTAAATGACTTCCATCGACAGCATAACCCCACATGCATTTTTTTATTGACCTCTGTTCCACACACCACTGATTTTTAATTGGCTGCTTTATAGCAAAGGCCAGGCAGCGGCTGATAGAGGGGCAATAACATACATCCGCACACTTCCCCTATAGAGGACTGAGCTACTACAAGCACATAGGTCTAATAGGTTGGAACAAGAGATGAATCACTTTTTTTTTCTAATCTAATCCTCTCCATGTTAACGGGAGACACTAAATGTTTCAATTCTCAAGCCAGTTTAAAATGTCACCTGGAAACTAATAAATGACCTAATCTTCACAATAAGGAGTATAATTATTGCACTGAATCAATGTCTCTCCATAGAACTTCAACAACGTTTTTGTCACAATGCTTTCTTTTCTCACATTGCAGTGACAACAACTCCACTTTTGTACCTACAGACAACTTTCTTATTTAACAATGTTTTGAAGGTTTTTCAGGGATTTTTCAAGATATTATTTCTATCCGGATTATTGAACTTTTCAACTAGAAACCAGCCAAATGTCCCTGATCAAAAGCTGACATATTGTGCATCTTGAAACAAATGTATATTTTTCCAGTCCAACAGATATTCAAAATCCCCTCTGAACCAATCTTTGTCATGTCAACAACATAAAACCTTGCTCTATTCATTAATTAGACTTTTTTGCCAAAAATGTAGCCAATTTTCACAATTTTCATTTATCTGAAAACATAAATTGACAAAAAAACAAAACATTTTTTCCTCATAGATTCATATTATCACACTATTAAGGTGAGACACTGAGGTGAATGCCCACCCCCCCTTCACCCCAGTGTCTCACCTTAATAGTGTGATGATGTTTTTCTTACACGTTTCTTTCTGCTTCCTCTATGTCAACCGCACAAATCAAAAAACAGTGCATTGAAACAAAAATACCATTCGAAAATACAGTGTGGCACCAATTGGAGAAACAATGTAACTTCAGAGCCAAAACTGGGTCACTAACTGTATCTATTGCAATCCGTATCTGCGCCGATGCAACATTCCTACAATTGCAGAGATTCTTTTCATCGCCAGGAAGAAAGACGGAAAGCAATAACATCCCCAGCTGCACGATTACGAAGTCATGAAATGGCCATTAGCGAAAGTCCGGGTTTGGCGAAGCATGCTTATTGTACACTTTGTCCAATGTGTGCTGCGTCTGAAACATTAATGAGCGGCGGCCAGACGAGGAGAGGACGAGAAGAGGCGAATTTGCTGGACTGACCACGCTTGATTTGTAATTATTAATGATGACACATTTAATCTGATGTGGCCTGGACCGGGACGTTGTGGCCACTGTGAGTGAGCTATACTGTTACTCCAGCAGCTTGCCTCCTGGAAACTGGAAAAAAAACAACAAAAAAAAAACATTCAGAGAAATTGCGCAAGAGCGGATGATGGAGGAAAGTTTTGTCACAATTTGGGAAATGAAATTGGGATCAAAGATTATGTTTGAGCAATGAGCATGCAAATACAGATTGTATCTCATGATGCAAATTTGCCAAACTAACAGTAATTAGCAAACATGTAAAAATCTGAAAAGTTATCTTTTTTATTACTTTACTGCTGGGAATATTAGTGAAACTAGAGTGAGTGGATTTTATTATGAAGAAATGATTCAATATTTTTAATGTGGGAAAATAAATGTCCAGCTTTTTTGCTTCCAATACCGATACTTCCAATACCCGACACCAATACACGATACCGTTAGATTTTCTGAAAAGTAGGTTTGCAGATGACATCTTTGTTGTTGTATGTAAATAAACTGATATAGAGTGACTGAAAAAGTGACTGATCCATTTGTTATATTAATATGGACGACTACAACATGCTTCATCAGTGATTCTGTGACAGTGTTTCTCCAACTAAAATACAAACACAGGCCGTCAACACTGGATAATGTTATTTCACTACTTTACGTAAGTGTAACTCAGTCATAGCTTCAGTCTCAGCCTTCATTGGTTGAAGCTAGCATTAGCATACTGCTGCTAACTGCAGGATTTTGCACGGCGATCAAAAGTAGTATTGTGGAAAATAAAGCTAATTCACTCAGAGAGAGTTCAGAGCTTTAAAATCACATACAGCATGTCCATATTCACTTATATGAAGCTGGTAAAAGCATCAGTTCAGTATTGGATATTTGGAATCAATACCTAGTGTTGTATTTTCCGGTAATGGCTCCGATATCCGATGCATCTTTAATCGTAATGTTACAAAGTACATAAAAAGCTTGAAATGTTTTCAGTGTCCTTTATCTGTTTATTTTCTTTCATTCATTGTACATAAGCTATATGTTCATACAGTTTATTGAGCGACGTTATTATTACCTGTTCGCAAATTTATCTTCTTCTTTGATGGCACATCACCGAACTATTTGCACCCCCTGTGTATTCTTACGAGCTGCTGTAACAAGAAAATGTCTCCACTGTGAGATCAAGAAAGGCGCATCTTATCTATCATCTTAAAAATAACTGGGTTCCCAAATGGAATCAAAAATGCAATCAAACATCCTGTGTACAATATATAATTATTTAATTATTTCTCAAGACTACTCATACACCACATTCTAACTTGTCCTGATCATGTCTAAACAAAAAAAAAAACGTAATTATCTGCATCCAAGGATTCATTTCTAATAGCCATGCTGCTTTTTAGCAATCTCCAATACGCTCCAATCCCCTCCATCGCCAGCAGAGGGCGGCATGACACCCAGCCCGTGCCTTCAACCGCAACAGGCCACGACTAGTATCAACTAACTACGAGGATGACAATGAAAATACATCATTTCGTAGTGAGATCTGGGCCACGTTCTCCCTACAGTGTAAACATAGCCAGCAGTGAGTACTCGCGGCAGTCCATCAAGCTACACTCCAGAGATTGACTCCTATTTCAGTGTAGGACATGCAGAGCGGCCCCCATAAACGCTCCAAATCTGATTAGGCTATAAATTGGGAGCCGTGATTCATGAAAGATGACCTCAAACCGGGCGACCAAAAATAACTCGCCATGAATGAGGAGCACGGCGTTTGGGACATTGGAAGTGATCTACGTGTGGGGGGATTTATGTGGATATGTAGAATGATGTTTATGCGCATGTGAATGGAGGCTTCGGTCTCAATTTATGAGCCATTAACTTGTAATAAGCTGCGTACATTCCTTTCTGCTGTGAGTAGTCATGGAAGGGCATTTAGAAGTCAGTCAGAGGGGGAAACACAATGCAGTCACAAGCCGGATTACCGCTGGAATCATTCATGGAGATTTTTTTGTGAGTAAAGGCCGTTTTACACACACAGGTGGGCGGAAAACACGGCGGCAAATCCCATCCAGCGCGAGGACTGGTTCAAACCTGGGACAAGCGATTCCTATGAGAAAGTACATAACGAAACACTGACGCTGATGCTACTTTCCACAGAGTGAAATTAAATCAAATGGAAGTTTCTCATTAGGGATTCACCGATCCAACCTTTGCTAATCTGATATGGATACCGACATGTCTGCTCTGATTCCCAATAACAAGCGATAACAGAGCAGGGACTGACATAACGGGACGGGGAAAAAATCACTAAATGTCAGGATTAACTCTGTAACAAAGGATTGCCTGGCCGAACGTTGAACTGATATCGTTAAAGCGCCGATGAAAAGATCACCCAGCCTTTGGTACCAGCACAAACAGATACGGAAGTCACATAATAGCAACAGCTATTATGTGACTTCCGCGGTGGTAGCTAACACAGCCAGGATTTTGCATTCTCAAAGAAGTTTACAAAAATCTGGTGAATAGAAAAAACCTCCGACACCAGTTCAGTTGTAAATCATGAAAATCTGATCTACTTGTTTAATAGTCCCATATCTACAGCAAATCCTTTTAAGTCGTTTTTGCATCTGTAATTTCACCACCGAGAGGCTTATGTGACGTTCAGGGTTTGTGGGATACGGAACTTCAGCCCTAGAATCATCAATCTGTCCTGGTCCACACAGATTGATGCCATAGTAAAGAAAATGGGCAAAGCCTTGGCTGTAGTGCGGAGATGCAGACACTACATAACATCGGATTTGACTCAGCTAATCATAAATAGCCTAATTCTATCACAACTGGATTATTACCAGTTGATTTGGGCCAATGCTAAAAAGAAAGATCTCACTAAACTCCGACTGATGCAGAACAAGGCACTGAACTGGCCTCACAGAACTAATGTGAATAGTATGCACGCCCAACTTAACTGGTTAAAGGTGGAGGACGGAACGAAAGCTGCTCTTTTAACAGCAACATGGGAAATACTACAATACGGAAACCCTAAATTCATATATGATCAATTCAAGCTAAATATAGAATCACATGGATATGCAACAAGACAGGCAACTGCAGGTCGGTTCCTAATACAAAAAGCCAATACTAATTTTCTACAACAAACTGTTATTTATAGAGCCATGAAAGAATGGAATCTGCTGCCTGTAACTTTAACTAACATAAAACAAGTATCTGTGTTCAAGAAACAGATAAAAATGCTTTTGGGACGGTTGTATTTGGTTTATGAGTAGAAATGACCTGAAAACTGTGTAAAGCGATTTTAGGTGATATTTGTGAGACATACTGTATTTGTGTCATATTTGTATCAGACAGGAATGAACTGCAACTGCAAATGTCTTTTGAAATGAGGATGGACATTGTGAATGGACATTATTTTTTATGCTTCAAACATGAATGAATTGTAATTGTAACTGGTTTTAATGCAGGACCCCTGGAAGACTAGCTGGACTAAGTGTACAGCTAATGGGGAGCCTAATAAATAAACAAATCAAAAGTTTACATGTTGTGCATCTTGAAACAAACTTCAATTTTGTCAGAGAGTCCTGTATTTCAGCTGAAGTGAGTTTTTCTTTGCTCCTGAACAGTTTTCCTGGCAGTTGTTGAAGGGTCATGTAAACGTTAGATCAGGGACATTTGAGTAGTTTCTGATGACAATAAATGGCTTGGCTTGGAGTGGAAATAAAGATTTTTGTGTTATCATTCATATTCTATGAAAAATGGCCAAAAGATTAAAAGGCTATGTAAACTTATGGCCACAACTGTAAATTATTGCATTTAAAAATTAGGAAATAAAAAAACATTTTACTTGTAAGAACAACAATCTTATTGCATTGGCAGATTTTTTTCCTTGGGAAGTCATAAATACTCAAATTAAGGTCCAAAATTCTTAAATCTGGACATTTTAAATTATTAACATGTTTACAATGTAGTAGCTGCTATTTTTTAGATTTCTAAATTAAAGGCACTATACCTGATTTTTTTTTTAATGATTTTTTTAATTACAAATAATGGAAGAGGGATCGAGTTCAATAATTGAATAGTTGTGGTCCAAAGTCATTCCTAACTTTCCGAACACATTTCTAAAATGGGGAAATAATTACTCAACAGTAGTTCAGCCTCTGCTCTTTCTACAGAACAGAGCTGTACGCATCATCCACGGGGCAGGTCATAGGGAACATTCAAATACATTTGTTGTAGAGTCCAAATTATTAAAATTTAAAGATCTTGTCGACTTACAAACATACAGAGCAAAGAGCAATACATTACCACAGAATTGAAAAAATAAAAAAAAAACTCAATTCCAGGGAATTTGGGTGGAAATGTCTAAGTAGATTCTTTATTACGCCTCACATCACTAACACATTTCAGGGGCAGCAGCAGCGGCAGTGTTGGAGACAGTGTGGTCACTCATTAGCCAATCACTCTCACATCTTCTGGACTTGTCCAAAACTATCTTCATTTTGGGACAATATATTTAAGTTTACGGACGAGGTCATGGCTTGCGACATCCCCAAGGAACCCAAGATCTACCTGCTGGGTCTAATACCCAAGGCCTTGTTCCCAAATAAATTATTCTGATCGCTACAAAGTAAGTACTTAATGGGGACCCCCCTCCGATTGGAACAGGTTAAAGGGATCGTGGAGGAGGTGCACTCGATGGAGAGACTGACCTTCTTTCTGCAACTACAGGGTAACTTTTATTTCCAACGCTGGCCCAAGTGGTTAGAGTAAATACTTCTCCTGCTTGATTTGATCAAGTTTTGTGTGTTACTTGACACGATGTTGTGATCAGTGCCCCTCCTTTACCCTTCTTATTTCTGTTGTTGTTCAAGCTACTGTTTCCTTCGTATTGCTGTGTTCAATATTTAAAAATAACAAAATCTGAGAGGGATAAGTCATTTCAAAGTAGAAATGGTGAAAAGTAGGAGGAAAGTTTTTGTGTTTCTGTACAGGAGGTGAGACTGTGGAATGGTTTGAATGAGCCGCTCAAAGGATGTCCAAATAAAAAAGAAGAAAAATGAGTCAGATTAGCGAAGAATTATGATTGTTAACATATTGTTATGACGAAGGAAGATTAAAGTGCCTGTGTTCTGTGTTGCATAAGAAAGTTGATAACAAAACCAAAGGAAAGGATTAAGTTGATACGCAATAGTTTGGGGGAGTAATACGTGTTTAACTTCATCCCACTCCTTTTCCAGCAGCTGTGAGTTGTCTGTGTTTGAGCATTGTTTTATGTTGCACTTATTGTATGTCTTTTGAGTTTATAAGCACATTTCACAACTGGCAGGGTCACTTTTGAGGGTCGCAGTCACAGAAATGTAAGAAAACTAGCCTGCAAACTCATGAAATTGCCTGAGGAAAGAATCGGGTATAGTCCCTTTAATAAGGAATAACCATGACATATGCTTTAAAAAGAGTGATTTCACATTACCGGGGGGCCCCATGGAACTGTTGGGATGATAAAGGGGGGCCTGCTGGAGTTTGGGAAAGGCTGGCATAAGTAAAATGAGGCAAAAACCATTGGAAAACCATGACGTTTTCTTCTAAATGGCATGAATTCTCATCATCGGGGGGCCCCAAGAGATCTCGAATATAAGGGGGCTGAACGGCTGTTGTAGAGCATAAGAAAATCCTCTTCAGAGCTGTTAGAACGTACTTCCACTGGCATCATCTCGTCACGTTCAGTAAGTATAAGAGAAATGTGAACAGCTGTCACAGACACTTCAAAACAATTGGCCTATTGGATTCTTCTGAGAATGTGAAATCCACTGTTTAATCACGATTTGTTAATCCCATCTCCTCAATCTCATCCTGACTCATTTTGTCACTTTACCGTAATGTTCCCAAAATAACACCTCCATCGCTGGCAGTTTTTTGTCGTCTTGAAGCGTGGCAGCTCTGGCCCGGGCCGATGTAGTCTTTCAGGACGGCTTTGTGGAGCGAGAACAATGGGGGGGAATGAGCAGGAGGCCCCTCAGCGAAGCATGTGGTGTCTTTGATTTACATACGTCTCGTCGTGTAACAGGAGCCGGGGCAGGAAATCTATAACAAAGAGAGATACAAGATGACAGGGGGCGGAGCGAAGTTGTACTCTGATCATCATATCCATGGTCCACATTAGTTATTCTGTGTTTGGGAGATGTTCTGTACTAGAGGTCCTAGTAGTTTTATTCTACTTCATAAGGCGAGACTCTGCAGGTGAACAGGGAAACTAATTTAATAGAGTGATGTCAGTTTGTAATTTTTTCTGTATGCTGTGGTTGAACAGAAGTTTACAGAAGTAAAAAGTACAAATTGTAGGTACTTTTAAATACATTTTATGGTGAACACTTTTTACTTTTACTTGACTACATTCCAGAGCCTGTATCTGTACTTTCTACTCCACTACATTTTAAAATAGGGTTAAAAGTAAAAGTATTTTATTTCCAAAGTGAACTGGTTTCGTCCCAGTTTAGACCTGGTCAAGACCTGGTTAAGACCTGTGTTAGTCCTGATTTAGACCTGGTTTAGACCAGGTTTAGTCCTGGTTTTGGTCTTGGTTAGTGATTTACTCATTTAGACTTTAGTCCTGGTTTAGTATTGGTTTAGATCTGGTTTCGTCCTGGTTTAGCCCAGGTTTAGACCTGGTTTAGACCTGGTTAAGACCTGTTTTAGTCCTGATTTAGACCTGGTTTAGACCAGGTTTAGTCCTGGTTTTGGTCTGAGTTAGTGGTTTACTCATGTAGACTTTAGTCCTGGTTTAGTCCTGGTTTAGAATTGGTTTAGATCTGGTTTCGTCCTGGTTTAGTCCAGGTTTAGACCTGGTTTAGTCCTGGTTTAGTCCAGGTTTAGTCCTGGTTTAGACCTGGTTTAGACCTGGTTTAGACCTGGTTTAGACCTGAGTTAGTGGTTTACTCGTTTAGACCTGGTTTGATTCCAAGGATTAAAACCATCCTGGACTTTAAACTCTTAAATACTTTTACTTTTTATTTATAAAGTACATTTTACCATGGATACTTTTATACTTTTACTTAAGTAAAAATCGTATCATACTTTTACTTAAGAACATTTTGGTCCTGTATCTGCACTTTTACTTAAGTAAGAATATTGAGTACTTCTTCCACTTCTGTCTGTGTATTATTGAGATATATACAGTATGAAAAGAAAATATATTGCAAGTTGTAATTTTATTTTTCATTTAAAAATAAGGTAATTTGTTGGTACAAA
>OMNZ01073812.1:12038-22756 GCA_900303255.1 Lesueurigobius sanzi
AAACTGGACTCTCGGAAAAAAATGTATGTTTGTTTCAAGATGCATAATATGTAAAGTTTTGATAATTTCTCTAGTTGACAATAAATGGCTTCACACAACCACTAACCATGAGTGAAATAAAGGTTTTTTTGTGGTGTCATGTATATTCTATGAAATGCATACGTTTACATACCCTGTAACTTTTGGCCACAACTGTAAATTCTTCAGAATTGTCATACTATTTCATATTAGTCTTTGTACTGTAAATAAAAGTCTACTACTTCGTCAAGGCTGGGGAACAGAGAGGGTGGAGTTAATAATCACCCCAGGCAGATGTTTTTTTGTTCACTTACAATGATAGAAGGAGCGAGGAGACGAGGCGAGTGCAAATGGTTAGCTGTGGCTCTAAGTCGTTCCTAACTTAAAGGTTAGGGAAATAGAGAAAAAATGAACAAACAAACACATGTCTTTGCTGTGAGCGGCTGCTCTCCTAAGACATGACTTTTAACTTTCCTGGAGGCGTGGATGTCAGATAAATATTTGAAAATATTGTCCTGGAAAAGGTCACGACCCGTTCAACTGATTCCACAGCCCCCTTTTGGCTGAGAAACGAGTTCAAGTTTTCAAACTGGAAGCAGAGCCGAATCCACTTTCATCTGAAACAATAGAGAGCAGTGGTTTCAAAACTTTTTTGTCTCTCGTACCACTTTGGCGTTTAATTTATGCTCCGAGTACCCCCTGCTTCGATGGTTTTGTTGATTAGTTAGAACGTGAATGACTAAAACTCAAATAAATCAGATAAAATACGCTAAATACTCTCAAAATCACTCTTTACAGTTCAATGTTTCAAAATGTATTTTCTTTGACCACAGTAATCAAAAATACAATTTATTTCATCTTATTTTGTACCCCCTGTTAACCTCTCACATAGGTCCCCGTACCCCTGGTTGGGAAACACTGCAATAGAGGACGCGGGACATGCTTAAAACATACACAGTAGTTGTTGTTTTGTTTTTACTTCAAAGCATGTGTTCTATTTTGAACTACAGGCCACCGTACTCCGCCAATTATATCACAAACGCTTCACGATACACAATGATTTACTGTATTTGGGCGAAAGACGGTGCATTGTTTTCCGGCGAGCGAGACTACAGTGGGTGGATATGTGGGAGTGCAGGAGAATAGGAAATGCACTGAATGCATTAGCCTGTTCTATGTGGATTTCACACTGTAAATAAGCCAATCTGGTCTCTATATATTATACAGTGTGTGCTATAGGAGGGGGCCGTCCTCATGGGGGTGATCCTGTGCGTTTGTGCCTCTTTAATGCATTCTGGGCCAAGCTGCACGAGGCGCCGCTGCGATACCTCACTATTCCCTCAACAAATTATGTTCACTTGTGATCTCAATAAATTGGTGTCAGAGTGCAGGGAATAATGATGGAGTATGCATATGAAACGGTTCAGCTTATATACACGCCGGTTTGTAGGGGAAACTTTCAGACAATTGTTGTGATATGGAAGTGGTATAAAAAGACGTTCCAGTAAGAAGCATACGGGAGTCTGTGTCAGGGCTGACCGCATTATAAAGCAAAACTCAAAAAGCTCTTTATAATGAGAGACTATCAAAGATGGTTTCATCGCCTGAAGGAGAGGTAGCACCACCTGCAGGAGGAGCCATAAGGGACTGGTGCAGGGTGGTGCAGGGGCTGCTTGGACTGCTGACCCATGACCCAGCAATGGATATTTGAAAGAAGATGAACGGATCAAATCGGTCTAAAATATATTCAATTCAATTCATGTAAAGCATGTGCAGAGAATCTACATTGTGTGTCTCTCACAACAGTGATAAATAAAAAGACAATAGTGACACATACAATATGAGCACACTGGGGGGCAGCAGAGAGAGGGAAGGAGAGAGTTCAGCTTCCTGTTGGACCTGTCACTGATGGAGACTCGAGTCTTTTCCCTGAGGCATGATCTGAAGATGTTGTGAGATGGTGTGGCATCTCCCTAACACGTACAACAGATGGAGGGTATATGAGTCTATAAATATACTATACCAGTCGTTCCCAAACTTGAGCGTGTCACAGCCCCCCTTACACATCCAAAGATCTCCCCAATGATAATTAGGCAATGGTTTTTGCCTAATTTTACATACAATACTACAAATTACGCTATATATTAACAAATTCATATAAAGTTAAGTGTAAAATCAATTTATTTTGATGTAATTGATTTGTGGACAACCTTTGGAGGCCCCCCTGCAGTGCCTCTGAGGACCCCCAGGGGGCCCTGGGCCCCACTTTGGGAATCAGTGTACTATACAGTACAGTTGTGCTCAAACGTTTACAGTAAACTTATGCATTTCATAGAATAGGAATGATAACACAAAAACCTTTATTTTTTTGTGTTTTTGTGGGTTAGTGGTTGCATGAAGCCAAACCTGTTTGTTTACGCTTTTCAACTTAAGAAACTAGCCAAATGTCCCTGATCAAAGGTTTATCAACAAGTTGAAACAAACATCAATTGTGTCAGAGAGTCCTGTATTTCAGCTGAAGTGAGTTTTTCTTTGCTCCTGAACAATTTTCCTGGCTGTTGTTGAAGGTCATGTAGACGTCAGATCAGGGACATTTGAGTAGTTTCTGTTTCATTATGATTTCAAAAGAATAAACTCAGTTCTTTGGCAATAAATGGCTTCACACAACCACTAACCATGAGTGGGGAAAAAGGCTAAAAGATTAAAAGGGTATGTAAACTTTTGAGCACAACTATATATAAAGAGACAATTTTACATTCACTCCATGCATGGTGGTGGCGAGCTACATTATGTATGTAGCCACAGCTGCCCCTTTGAGGCAGACTGACAGAAGCAATGGACCTTCCTTCCCATACCACCATTCATACACTCACACAGACATCATGCAACACAGAAAGGCCCCTGCCCAGGAACCTTATTGCTGTGAAGCACGAGCTAACCGCTATGCCACCGTGCCATCTGCACTCTCCAATTCTCAAAATGCATGCTCATTTTTACACACACATACAAAAAAAAAGAAGAGAACTTGCAATGCATTTTTTCACAGTTATGTTAGAAATACATTGTTGATTGTTTTCCACATAAATCTACATATCCATCCATCTATCTATATTTCTACAAGTCCTGCTTCTGATAGAAAGTATTGTCACACAATTACCAAACAAATCATGTTTAGTGTGTAAGAACCATGGCCTGGAGAGAATGGAGTGCGGTCCTGAACATCCACCACCCAATGGGGGCACTCTTGGGTCACTTTTCCAACCGAACAACCTTAAGAGGAATTTCCTCCCAGTGAAAAATGACAAAGCAGTCCCACTCTCACTGCACGCAGGGGAGGGGCAGAGGTTAGCCCCGTCCCGCGATGCTGGGAGGCTCTTGCACACACTCACTCTCTCTCCCCCAGTATGTCAGTGCATTGTGTCTGACATGGGACGGCACCTTCACGCTGCCTTCACGGCCCGTTCCCAGGGTCGGTAACTGCCAGCGCTCCAAATCCAACATCCTGCCATTCTGCCCGGGTTCCTTCCTCATGAGTAAATCCATGTTTGAAATAAAAGCAGGTGTTATTGTAAGCGAAGAGTGGACAAAAGGCAGAAACAAGCGTGACAAGCTCTCAAAAGTAATATATATGCACTTAAATGTCACGGAAAGATTTAGCCCTGCGATGTAAGGCTATGTAAGGAGTTACTGACGGCCGAAGGAAAAACAAGAATGGTATGTTGTCCACTTGAGTTGTTATCATTTTGTTCTTTTTTGGGGTGAGTTAATCGGCCATGTCACCTCGAAAAATCAATACAACAAACTGACAGAAATACTGCGACAGGAGTGTCCTGATGTGTGTGAAGTCTCAACAATGACACTACTGTGTGTGCCTGGGTGAGATTAGAGCCATCAACCATCCAGCACACATTTCACATTAGAAACATTTCATTTCATTGAATACTTTTACTGATACAAATTCTAATGTTGATTTATTTACAAGAAAAAGAAGAAGAGCTTTATTTGTTTAGCGCCTTTCACAGACATGGTCACTAAGCGCTTTAATGACTCTCATTCAATCCACTCGTGAAAGGGAGGGACCGTAATACTTCAAGATAGTTGGGTGAAACGCCCGTGGAGTACGCGCCTACCATACTTTTGCCGAATCCAGTCGGGAGCAAAGCACAAACGTCTCTTTGCTCCCTTTTCAGCGCAGAAATATTCGGCATTTCAGCTAAAACAGAGGCAATTGCAGCATCAAAAAGTAAGTCCTTAGATCAGGGGTGCCCAAAGTGGGGCCCGCGTGCCAAATTCGGCCCTCCGAGCGGTTTCATTTGGCCCTCAAGATGGTGCCTAGATGGTAAGGAGTATCTACTTTCATTCATTTATGCAATGAATAGACTGTGAGTGGTTAATAAGGAGGACACCAAAACAGCCTGTTCTACTGGACATTTAATCATAAATCTGTTTACATTTGGTCTTTTTACATATAAAACAATATTGCTTTTGGCCCTTCGCCGGTAAATAGTTTTCCATTTTGGCCCTCCATGGAAAAAACTTTGGCCCCTCTGCCTTAGATGCTGCCATGTTTGTTATTCTTCAGTGTCTTTTGGTGCAATGGCATACCAACATGTCCCGCCTTAAACCCCAATGCAGGCACGTCATTGGTCCAGTTGAGTCGAGTCAAACGTCAGTGATTGGACTCTTTCAAGACGTATTTTCCCAGAGTTTGTGAAATCACAAATCTTGCAGGAATACATCTGGCAGCAAAAGGTTAGGAAGGAGGAAACACAGGGAAAACATGCAAACTCGACACAGAAAGGCCAAGACAACATAAAACATATTTGATAAAATATGAAAAAGGAGATAAAAAATGCCTATCTTTAGATTTAGGTCTCAAACCCACCCACTACTAAAAGTAGACTGTTGACAGCAAGTCTGCTATATACACTATGCTCTCTACTGTATGTCAATCAGTCAAAACCTTTCAGTTATCTCTTCCAGTACTCTGCAATAGCCCTTATGGGGGAGGCTGGCTGAAGAGTGCGATCCCCCCAGGACCACAATCTAGGCAAGGCAATTTTATTCATAGAGCACATTTCATATGAAAATGCTATTCAATGCGCTTCACAGACAGAGAGCAATGAAGAATTCCAATATATAGAAAAGTGTAAAATAAAACTAATGACGGTTCATAATTAAACATTTCAAATATCAAACATCTCGAATATCAAAGCCTCTAGCAGTAGGCATCATTAAAAAGATTGTTTTGAAAGCTCTTATGGTTCTTGGAGTCTTTTATGTCCTCTAAAAGTTTATTCCAAAGTGCAGCACCATAATGACTGAAGGCTGCTGCACCCTGGAGCTATAGGGCTGATATTCTGTCTAGCCACAAGACGGGGGCCAGCTTCCCCATTTTGATCCAGTTTGAATCATTGTTTTGTAAAAATGGTAGTATTGTTTGGCATATTTGCTAAACAAGGGGGGTTCTGGGAGTCCTCCCCTTGGAAAATTTCAAAGGAATTGGTCACACTTTCTGTATTTTTGGAGTCATATTTCTCAAACCATCAGAGGAGGCAGAGGATACATGCTGGAGGGCTTAGATATCACATTTGTATTGACTCCTGTTGTGATATATGGGGCGGTACAAAAATAAATTGATTGAAATTGATTGACTTAGCCTCCGGACCTGATGTTGCCTACCCCTGCCCTAGAGGGACCACACCACCCTCTGCCAAACCATCGCCACTGGCCCACTCTGCCACGCCATGTTGCACAGACTCAACCCACACCCTTCAATACAGCGAGGCACTGCCGCTGTGAGAAGCAAGTAAGCAAAACACGTCTGACTTGTTAATTTGCTCCACAGGGTTCGCCGGGCAATTAGGAGAAACATTCGCTGATGAAACAAAATGTCCTGCTGCTGTCAGAGCACTTGTACGTGTTATAGGAACAGACCAGGTAGAGCCAGGGAGAAGAGGAGTGGAGGGTGAGGCAAAGTTTTAGCACGTGTGCAGTGATGAATAATCAGAGAGGTAAGATACTGCACATGAAGAGGAAATACTTATCAATTGTCAAGAAGAAGAAAAACAGTATTGCTAGTTTTTTTCTTTTATTATTATTATTTTTCGCATATATAAACAAAAAGCAGAGAGGTTTATTTTGTTTAAAGGAGACATACTGTATCATGCTAAATCGACTTTAGAGCTTCTCGTATGCGTTGGGTCTGTTCATGTCGACTTCTGCAACAATTCGTTTTCTACTTCCTGGAACAATTATGCCATTGTTCAAACCCCCAAACTGTTCTCCACATTTTTAAAGCCAATAATCCAATATTAGATCAGCTCTGTCTCATAACATGGGCACAGCAACTCTGTCGCGCTGCTAGACACATGTTTATATCAAAGCTAATTGGTTATTTTTACCATGCTATTCCCACTGTTGGCTGTAGGGGGCGATTCAGGACGAATCCTCATCAGCCACTGCTATTTATGCACATCATGTCATCTTCACAGAGGCATTGTGTGGATTTATAAAATGTAAAATATCAATGCACAGACATCCTAATGAAAGATTTTAAGCCTGTTCTTAAGATTTGCATGATATGTCCACTTTAAATAAATGTTTAAGTATGGGATTGTGAATATCTTGTAGAATAAACTAGTTATTATTAAAAAAGAAAAGAAAAGTGGATTACAAGACGGCAACTTCAATGAAAAATAATTTTTAAAAGTGTAAATAGAAATTAAATCAAGCTATATTTTTGCAAATTTTCCGTCAATTTATGTTTTCATATGAAAATAAGGCATTTTATGTGTAAAAATGGCTAAAATTGCTAATATTTTCAGCGACAAAACCAAAATAAAGCCTGATTTAACCCTATAGGCGCCACAGTTGTGTTACTTTGGCGCCTGCCTTTAGGTCAAGAGGGATCTGAACAAACAACACTTCTCCGTCGTACAGGAGTTGTCCATCATAGGCAAAGATTCTTCAGTCTTCATCTATACTCTATAGTACTACACTCCAACTACAGAGTACAGATGAAGACTGAAGCATGTTTTCCTACAATTGGTGATATGTTTATCAGTTGTTTTGTTTGTTCAGAGGGGATGTTAGATATCTTGTTATTAGTGAATAAATCTGTAAAATGTCAAATTTCACCTTGTTTTTTGGGCTTCAAACGTCAATAAATCAACCTCGGAATGTCCACTAAAGTGTCACCAAAATATGAGAAAAATGCATTTTGAGAAAATCATCCCACATACTGTAGTTCTATGGAGCAATTTTGAACAATAATTACACTCTTTATTGTAAAGATGAGGTAATTTATTTGTTCCCAGGTGAAAACATGTAATGAGAGCAAATCAGCCCAAAATCTGAAAAATTAACACAGTTTTGCCTGCAGTGTGTCCACCTAATTGCTTTGGCAGGTCTGGTCCATAATCCTCTACTTCCTCCATTTAAAAATACCCATCTAGAGCAAACAACTACTAATAATAGAGAAAGTCAGACCCCTGCTTAAACCAACAGAAGCAGGCTACTTTAAGACCAGGATGTAACTGCTCCGATAAGGGGCACAATGGTCCACACGGATCACTGGAAACTTCCTCAAAACAAACCGCCCGCAGCAACTTCAGAATTAGCTCCAATCACACCGTCCTAATGCCATTAAAACTCCCCAAATACACAGAAAATGCCAATGTACATTCAATTAACGCAGCTGACCATAGACTAATGACTCTATATTATTTATAATTGTGAATAATTAATTTGTGTTTTCGGTAAGTCTTCAGAGTGCAGCGTATTGATCAGAAGGGCAGACTTCCAGGAGACTTTGGTGCATCGCGAATGATAAATAAATAAGTGATGTCATAAAATTCAGAGGTATCCAGGTTCATGGAAACAGGGGTTTTCAACGAGTGGGACCAGCAAATCAGATTTACTGATTTTAATACTAGTTTAATGGTGTTAACAGGGCCGGTCCAGCCCAATAAGCAGTATGCAGCTGCTAAGGGCCCGAGACCACAAGGGGGCCCCCAATAGTGCATACA
Organism: Lesueurigobius sanzi; assembly: GCA_900303255.1. Lineage (NCBI taxonomy): Eukaryota > Metazoa > Chordata > Actinopteri > Gobiiformes > Gobiidae > Lesueurigobius > Lesueurigobius sanzi. The sequence goes on from OMNZ01073812.1 coordinate 20,087, forward strand.
TGTGTACTACAGTTGTTGTGTGCCTCATACATTTCCCTCAAATGTCTTCTCAAAATAACATACATAAAAAGATATTTCAAAAAATCCCACGTCAACAACATTGGTAGAATTCTTGAAGTTTTCTCATCAAATCTATGGCAAATTTTATATTGTAAGAAACTTTGACAAATTTCTTGGAGAAGAGAAGGGGGATTGACTGTCTCATTTATGGGAATATACATTTATTCAAAATTAAATTGAAGTTGCGAGGGCCCCTTATGACATCATTCCGCTTAGGGCCCCGTGAATGCTTGGGCCGGCCCTGGGTGTTAATGATATTTATGGTCACACATGACAGGTGAAAACAGATTTTTCCTGCAGTGGTCAATTTTGGGATTTTCTGCTAGTTTAGTCCCTGAACAGTTTATAGTTTGAGGCGAGACACTGCAGGTGAATAGGGAGGCGTTTTAAATTCAGTGTTGTCAATTTGAAACCTTTGCTGTATATTACTGACGTCAATGTGAGAAAAAAGAGAATGGTAAGCTTTCTGTAATTTTATGTTTACACAGATATGATTTTATTTTTTGCCTAGGTGTAAATTCAACCTGGAAGACTGACAGCCAATGATCGCGTCTGCAAGGGACACTCCTCGTCGCAGCCAATCATCGCTCTGGGTCTGGCCTCTCATATCTCCACCAGTGTCCAGGCTCCGGGGGAAGACATCCCTAATGCTAACCTACACACCCATACTAACTTAATGCATACATCGATGTCTTCTGCCGGGGCCTGGTCGCCAAAATTATATGTCAGTCTTCCTGCTTTTGTCACTGTCTGACTTTATCCAGGTTGAAATATTTGTTGCCAAGATTTTGGAGATCTTTTTTATTAGTGAATAAATCTGTAAAAAAAAATAAAAATAAAAAAATCACCTTGTTTTTTTATGGTTCAAACTCAATGAATCAAGCGTTAAGAATTAAATATAAAAAGTCTAGCAACATATGACATACATACACTACATTCACAAATTAAATGTCCTATAATTTCTTTATACATTAACGTATGGATATGACATTTTTGATGGAGTCTATAGTGTAAACTTCAAGCAAAACTCCTGTACAATTTGAAGTTATTACAATTTATTGAACATCAGCCATAAAGGGACTCAACGGAGGTTGTCCATTTTCATACTCCTGACTGCCACCTCTGGCCATCCGTGTAACTGCAGTCTCCATGTTAAGCTTGTGAATGACTCATGCCTCGGCCCGAACACGCAACTTTAGAGTGACGATGCAGGCTTATGGCGGTAATTGAGTGGGATAGGTGTGGGCTCACAGTACAGCATGGGACATTGCTGGAGCATGTAGGAGGTGGAAAATATATTATTTTAAAAAATGTAACTTCCGTAGAGTCCCTTTGAGTTATGGAGGTCAACTTTTTTTTCAGTGAGAAAAACCTCAATATATTTTGAAATCTATGAGTTCAAGACTTCCCTTGAAGTGACCTAATGTCAAACTACACCTACAGTGAAAAATTCATTAGAAAATCTTGTTTAATATTGAAGACATTTCATTTTTATCTGACAGACATGAGGTCTTAGCCTAAAATGCCCCTTTTTGGTTTACACTCGCTTTTTATTTCTTCAATAAAGAACAAACGAAGACGATATGAGGGTGGCATAAAGCTGAAATGTGTGAAATATAGACCCTATATTAACATATAAAACTGGTTGCCAGCACCTAAAACGTCGCAACCACAAAAGTGATTTATTGGCCCATTTTCAGATTGTTTCCACTAGACTATATACTTCTATGGAGGAATATTGAATAAAAGCAAAAGTGACACTCCTTATTGTACTGATGAAGCTGGTTTATTTGATTGCTGTGATAATAAGAGCAAATAATTTGTCCAAAACCTGAAAATGGAAAAAAAAAGAGTTTTTGCTGCAGATACATTTCCCAAGCCTGTTAAACACAAGCTAATGACAGCGACCTCTGCTCTCTCAAACCACACAGCCCTGATGCTCACATTATCACATTAGTAAAACATGATAGAAGTCTCATTGTAAGGCGCCAACGGTTTGTCTGAGTCAGCTCTATACAGAGATAATAATGTGCCTCTAATGACCGCTCTCCGCTTCATTAGTCAAGTTTTATTTTCATAACAACGGCCTTAGATTTAAACAAGGCTCTCTGCTCGCAAATTAATGAATGAATGAACTGAACAATAATATTTCAATTTTAATCAATCAGGTTTTTTAATGGGATGGATCTGCGATGGAGTTACAACCAATTACCATATCCTTCAAAAATGTGTAGGTGGATGTAATGGGTGTAATGAGTGTAACAATTATTATTACTGACATATATACACTGCTCACAAAAACTTAGGGCACACTCAAAAAACACAATGTAACTCCAAGTCAGTCAAATTTCTGTGATATCAGACTGTCCAGTTAGGAAGCCACACTTATTGTGAATCAGTTTCACCTGGTGTTGTGGAAATGAAACAGACAACAGGTGGAAATGAGAGGCAATTAGCAAGATCACTCCAAAAGAGGAATGGTTTTGCAGGTGGTGACCACAGACCATTTCCCTCTTCATCCTTTGTGCTGTATTTTTGGAACACTTTTGCATGTGTCCAGTGTTCTCACCACTAGAGGTATCATGAGGAGGCATCTACAACCCACAGAAG
>OMNZ01073823.1:0-14307 GCA_900303255.1 Lesueurigobius sanzi
CGCAATAGGAATAGTCGATGTTATCTGTACCTTGACATGTTTCAATGGGGAGAACTCCCATCTTCCTCAGAAGCGTCACAATAATAAGGGTATTTTGAGCACAACTGTACATCTGCATAGCGCCACCTTATGTTGAAAAATGTCAACAATAATGCTACTTAAGTAAAGTATAGACCCTCAAAAACTCAAAATTTACTTTGTTACTGCACACCACTGGGTCTTGGGAGAGGTGATCTGCTGACAGCAAAGACACACGTTTGGAAATAAAAATGTCTAATAAAATATATCCTTGTATTTTATTCTGTTTCTTGGCTCAAATCTAACCTTTAAAGAACATGTGTGTCATATTTGTACCGTGTTGTGTTCTCCATTGGATCCTCCACGGTCAGGTTCCCAGTGCTGCCTCCTCCTCCTCCTCCTCCTTCCCCTTCATCTCTCTTTCCCCGCTCTGACCTGGAACAGCCCCACAATCATCACGGAGATAAGTCAGGCCAATATTCACTACAGGTGGATTGTATATACTGTATATATGTAAGTAATCAACATATTACTATTTTGCAGTGTTTAACGAATTCTCACCCGTCTAACAGGCTGATGTATTTATGCGGGATGAGGCCCTTGACCCCGCCCACTTCACCTCTCCACCAATCACAGGAGGCCTTGCTATGGAGTATCATGAGTTCTCCCTGTTTGAAGGACAGCTCAGCGGGAGATCTGGCCACGTAGTCGAACATGGCCACCGCCTCCAATTCTGAACACAGAGCATCGAACAGATTACTATCAACGGATTGTGATTGTCAAATGTTTTTCTCAAATATATACCAAGCTCATTTTTAAGATACCGTTCATTTTTGTTCTACGCCGTGTCGGCAAAACTGTGTGAGTCCCAGTAGGAAAGAAGATCACAGTGACTTTGTGATTTTCAGTGAACTCTCTCCCTCTTCCTCTGCTTTCTCTCCCGCCCCCTCCAAAACAGTGAACTGAGGAAATCAATTTGACTCACCTTCTTCACTGTGCAGATGCTCCGATTCTCCATCTCCTTCTTCTGTTATTGGCTCACTGATGGAAGAAATATACTCGTTAGTGGAGCGGGAATGAGTTTCTCTTGTTTGGTCCAGATATAACAAGGTCTGAAATGATCTCGGACTGAATAAGTTTGGATGGTTAACCTCAAGCTGAGTGTAAAGATCTTTCACTGTATGTAGATCATCCAGGCATCAGATAGTAAATGTAATGCTTTTTAATCCCCTTTTAGTAGTCCGATTAGATTCATAAGGTCTCCTAGTAACGATGCCAGTTTCTTTTCATTAATTTCCACTCAGGTGTGTTCCCAGACTGTGAACCGGGATGAGGGGGCGTATCACCTTTCTCACACCTGGGACACAGTTCTGAAGAAGTCGGACTGCAGATGGAGCAGTCGTCCTGCCACTACAAGCAGGTAAACAGCGCCAAAACTCTGTAAATCAGCTATAAACCAGACACAGCAGAAGCAGCCGAAACTGTCAAGGTAAAATATGTACACAGGTCTGAATATAAGAAAAGAAAGCAGCTTTTTAATGCCATGAACGCCAACTTTTTATGGATTTTTCCTTAAAGATTTGTAGCCAATTTGTATAATACTGTGGAAAATTTAGAAAAATAAACTGATATTAGAACTTGGTGCCTCTTGACCCCCTGGAGATTCCCGACCCCCTCATTGGGAACCCCTGCGTAGATTAAACACTGGGTGCCCTCTCTCACCAGTATTCCTGCTCCAGAGTCATGTGCTTCTCGTAGACGGGCCCGGGCACTTCTGATTGGCTGGGGAAGATGACGTCGTGCTGGAGGATCATGGTCTTGACCAGCTCATTGACCTGTGGCTGCTGAGCCACCGCGTCGTCGGAGTCCACCCCTCGGAGCAGACTGGGCCCGAAGCACACGGCCAGATTATAGGGCTGCATCATGTTCTCATCGCTGTACTGGGACACACTGGAGGACACAAATGTATCTTAGAGTACAGCATTATACTCCAAAGAAAAAACCTAGATCGACCGGTAAATCGAGAGTTTCGTCTTTCGATACAACGACCGCATCACTGCAGACGCTGCACCGATCCATCTGTCAATCTCACGCTCCATCCGTCCCTCACTCATGAACATGACCCCGAGATACTTGAACTCCTCCACTTGAGGCAAGGACACTCCACCGACCCGGAGAGGGCAGGCCACCTTGTTTATTGTTCCAATTAAGTCAATTTAAATCTGTTGACTCACTGGTTCAGAAAAGCGAACAGGTATCGCATCACGATCAGCAGCGGTCGTGGAAATGAGGAGACGACCGCTTTGACCTGAGCGGCCTTTTCTGTCACCGATTCGCTTTCTGCAAAAAACAACAGACACATTCAGTTTAGTATTGTTAATCATAAAGAATTACACCAAACCTGGAGAAATAACAAACTACAACTTCAATGCTAAGTCTTTTTAAATCTTTCTTTAATCTCTTAACACGTAAACGTTCACCTGGAAACAAAGAAATGACCTAATCTTCACAATAAGGCTTTTGATTATTGCATTGAGTCGACATTTCTCCTTAGAACTACTGTATATGGGAAATTGTATTGTAATTTTCTCAAAATGCATCCACTTTAGTTGCTCCTACAGACGCCAAACTTCCCAGTCTTGTACTTAACAATATTTTTAAGGTTCGTTCAGAACACTTTTTAATATAACAATTCCTAGCCTGATTTATCAAGTTTTGAACCCTACAAAACAAGACCTCTCTGAACAAATCTGTGTAACTAATGTAACAATAAAATAGTACAATACATTTAAATCTAGCTTTATCCATTATTTACATTTCGTTGCTGAAAATGGCAGCAATTTTGGCTATTTTTCCACATAAAATCCCTTATTTTTATATGAAAACATAAAATGACAGAAACTTACTTAATACATTTTTCTCTCATATTTATCTCAGCAATATAGAGCAAAAGTTTCAAATTGATATCCCTCTATTTACATTTTTTCCCTATTCACCTGCAGTGTCTGGCCTTAAAAAGAGCTGGTAGCTTACAATGTCTTTCTTATGCAAATGCTGTGGATTTTGAAAACAGAGAAACAACAAGCATGCGAGCGTGACAGCCTTGCACAAAGAGCCAGAGGGAGAGCATGTTTCACAGTCTTGCATCAACAGCAGTCAACATCCATACATGAGTATTTTTCAAGTGAGTGACAGAGAAGTTATCAATGAGAATGGATTATTTATTTTAACAACTCCACAAGAAAGAACTCTCTTCATGTTTTGACTGGAGTCCTCTTGCGTGTAACTATTGATGCCTATTTCCTACCTCAAATATCCTCTGCTTGGGGTAATACACCTCCTCCTTATCAATGTACTTATCAGCATGGGCCAGGGAAACATAGGGAGGCAGAGAAGAGGACTTACGGACACAGTCGAGCAGCTGGTTGTAGGAGTCATACGGGAACAGAGGGGGCTCCAGGCCTCTGAAATACAGCTTTAAAACACCGGCCACAGAGTCCAGGTCACACTCGCTGTCAGACAGAGGGTCCTCTCCTGCACACAGCACACACAGTTACTCATCACATGTGCTTCATCCATTCAAATTCCTTTAAAACTGTTTTTTGTTTCCATGGACTTCAACTAATGATGCTATGTTCAGACATCCGGTCACTGTTGATTGAACTTGAACTTCAGGTACAATCTAGATTACAATCTTACAATCTTCTAGTTCAATAAATGTTTTTTTCTGTTTCACGAGCAGGAGATTAGCTGCTGCGATCACAATTGTTTTACACATTAGTTTTTTCAATAAAATAAAATAAATACAGTTCAAAACTTTTAATGTTTTGGCCATTTTTCATGAATGATAACACAGAAATCTATTTTTCCACTCATGGTTAGTGGTTGTGTGAAGCCATTTATTGTTAAAGAACTGAGTTTATTCTTTTGAAATCATAATGAAACAGAAACTACTCAAATGTCCCTGATCTAAGGTTAACATGACCTTCAACAACTGCCTGGAAAATTGTTCAGGAGCAAAGAAAAACTCACTTCAGCTGAAATACAGGACTCTCTGAAAAAATGTTTGTTTCAATATGCACAATATGTAAACTTTTGATCAGGGACATTTGGCTAGTTTCTCGTTGAAAAGCGTAAACATCAGCTTTTTATGACAGTTTAATGGCTTCTCACAACCACTAACCATGAGTGGAATAAAGGTTTTTGTGTTATCATCGTTTACATACCCTGACATTTTGTTAGGGTATGTAAACTTTTGAGCACAACTGTATGTGTTGTGTTTCTCTTCTACTGAGAAACTTGGCATCACGAGTTGCAAAGTCAGGATCTCAAATAAAAAAAAACTCGGGATCTTGACATTAATAAAGTTGGGACAACTGGAACGCAGCAGCACTGCAAAAAACAAACAAAAAACAACATGTTTTTAAACGCCGGGATTCATTTATTTCTCCTCCTTTTATTTTTTTCTTCATGTCCCTTGCCGGGCTCCGTACTTTTCAACGACAGCTTAAGGTGCGTAACAGTGTCAATGTCCTTTCACCTGGATTAAGCGTATCCCCTGTGTCTCGCTGCATAGTTCCCTGTACACTGTGTTCACTTGAGTGAGTTCTCAAGTCGGCCTCTTTCAGGCTGAACTCATGACAGCAACGTGGAAGCTGTCAGCCGAAGTGAACAAAAGCTAACACGGTTAAACTTTAATGGTGCTTTCACTGTCAAAGAGTGATGGCGAAGGAAGGCAAAAACAGGTCTGTTCCCTACAACAAAGCAACCATTGTTCGCAGTGACAATGATGAGCTGCAAGAATATCACGAGTACATCAAGTGAACAAGTGAAGAGACTGTGACCAAGGCGTAAACATAAGAATGGCAATTAAATACAGCTGTTCTGCATGTGCAATAACGTGTCCCCAACAGTGTAAAAACTAAATTTAAGTTGGTTAATGAGACCAAATCTATGACTAAAATGTCCAGATATTTTCGTTGACTAAAAAGAGAATAAATAAAATTGAAAAGGAGGAACTAAACCAATCCAAACTTGAGTGACTTCAGTTTGACAGAGCCTGATATCGTTTAAATTCTCTGCCAAAGGAACCGCTCTGTGATTCGATAAAGTGGGAGACGCATCATGAAGCAGAGAATCATTTTTAACTATGTTTGAAAACAATTATATAAATGCAGGGCCGGCCCAAGCATCAGGGGGCCCTAATCGGAATTATGTCATGGGGCCCTTGCAACTTCAATTTCATTTCAGATAAATGTATATTACAATAAATCCAACAGAATTCATTTCCCCACTCCTCCCTCTCTCTCTCTTCGCCCTCTCTCTGTCCTCCCCATGGATGTATTAGGTCCTCCCTCCCCATCTCTCTCATCCCCCCCTCTCTCTCTTTCCTCCCTCTCTCTTTCCTCCCTCTCTCTATCTCTATCTCCTCCCTCTCTCTCTTTCCTCCCTCTCTCTATCTCCTCCCTGTCTCTTTCCTCCCTCCCTCTCTCTATCGGATCCCTCTCCCCTCTCTCTCCTCTCTCTATACACTATTGAGGCCCCTACTGGTGGCCTTGGGGCCCTAAGCAACTGCATAGTCTGCTTATTATGCTGGGCCGGCCCTGTACAAATGGAAAGTTAACTCAATCTATTTCAAATTTAGTCGACTAAATTTACGTGGAATATTTGTTGACTATTGTTTTTGACTAAATCTTGATTAAATTTAAATTCCATTTTCATCAAATGACTAAAACAAAACAAAAAAATCCTGCCAAAATTAACACTGGTGCCCAATTACAGAAAAATAGCAACACTCCCACTCAAAACAATGTCTCAAAATGATCCGTATTGTCCTGTGTCATGCCTGGAGTGACTTTACCTCTCTCGAAGGCGTCTCTGATCAGGTTGACTTCCCTTTGAGAGCCAGGGACTCGGAATATCCCTTCGTGATGCAGACCTGGGCAGAGAGCAGAGCCACAGTGAGTACAGCGCCTTCCCACTGTCCACTCACCGCGATCACATCAGAGTCAGACGGACATCACCATCATCATCATCAGCGCTGACTCACCGTGAAGGTTGATGAAATGAATGCAGCTCTCAACCACCACGGGGATCTGCTGCCCAGAACTCTGCACAGTCGGAGAGGGCGCAACAGTTAGAATGGGAGCTCGGGCCGATAAGGACTCACAATAGTTCATGACTAACGATACAAAAGTGATGCTGACTCAAAAGGGCTTATAGGGGATGGATTTGCTCAGATGTCTCGGAGTGGGTGCTCGATTGCGAATGCCGCTTAACAAAAACCAGTCTGTGGGCGAGCTGCGAATGGTTTTTAAAACAGAATCAATAAAAGCCTGTGCAAATGGCAAGGAGATGAATAAGTGCAGTCCGTGAAGTGCCACCAAATCATAGTATTTCCACAGATGAAGCATTCAAAGTGAAAAGAACAAAAAACAAAAATGTTTTCTCCAGGTTAATCATTTGGATCCCAGTGGTGGAAGAAGTACTCTTAGTAGAAGTAGAAGTGCAGATACAGGACCAAAAATGTACTTAAGTAAAAGTGAAAGGATCAGACTGAATTTGTATTTAAGTAAATGTATAAATGTATCTGCTGCAAAATGTTTTCTTTTTTAGTCCTTTGAATCAAACCAGATCTAAACCAGTAAATCACTAACTCAGATCTAAACCAGGACTAAACCAGTAAACCACTAACTCAGATCTAAACCAGGACTAAACCAGTAAACCACTAACTCAGATCTAAACCAGGACTAAACCAGTAAACCACTAACTAAAGCCTGAACCACGTGTAAACCAGGACAAAATAGGTCTAAACTACAATTAAAAAGGTCTGAACCAGGACTAAACCATAGGCCTACGATGGACAACTCCTGTACGACTGAGAACCTACACAAACAGGACTAAATCAGTAAACCACTAAACCAGGTCTGAACCAGGTCTAAACCGGGTCTAAACCGGGTCTAAGCCAGGTCCAAACCAGGTCTAAACCAGGACAAAATCAGTAAACCACTAAACCAGGTCTAAACCAGTTCTAAACCAGGTCTAAACCAGGTCTAAACTGGAATTTAACCAGGTCTAAACTAGGACTAAATAGAAGAAACGAAGGGCAGAACCATGAGTAAACCAGGACTAAATATGTATAAACTAAAAAGGTCTGAACCAGGACTAAATCAGTAAACCACTAAACCAGGTCTAAACCGGGTCTAAGCACCAAGGGCCAAATGAAACCTCTTGGAGGGTTAAATTTGGCTCCACATCGGACACCCCTGCACTATATGAAATCTTGCCTTTGAGTCACATCTTAGTAGGTCAGCACCAAAACAAAATGAGGATCAACGTAAATCGCTGCATGCATTAAAGGGGACTTTTTGGGTTGGATACCTGTGTCCGGGACATTCTCCTCCTCCTCCTGCACCAAGCCAAACACAGAGCGGCGGAGATAGAGAAGTAGAGAAGGGAGAGTAAAAAATAAGGGAATAGAGATTCAGCAGCAAAAGGGAAGGCACAGGGAGAGAGGAGGCAGCGGAGGCCAAAAGCGTTAATCCCTTCAGAGAGGGCACACCGAAGGGGCTGAGGAATGGGAGAAGTTGCAGTAAGCCGAAAGCAAACAGAGGAGAGCTCATACGCCACGGAGGATCTGAGAGTCCCAGGTCTATTCTACTGCCTCTGTGACAAGAGTGTTGCCTCCGCGAGGTTCAGAGAGAGGCGAAGAGCAGCAGCTAGTGATGTAGTCATTAGGACACGATTCAGTCTCAACTTACTGCTGCTTATTCACTTGAGGCACAGAGGGAGCACTCAGGAAGCACACTGCATAAAGTATTATACAATAAGCAACATGTTCTTTAAGTACTGTATATTTGTCCTTGATCTGAGCAGGTCAGTAAAATGATCTGCTGATGGAGCACGCAATTTGGCACTTAAGGGAAGACACTGCAGGCAAGACTTTCAAGTTTTGGGCCAGTTTGCACTTTGATCTGGAAATAAATGACCTCATCTTTACAGTAAGGAGTGTAATTATTCACTGATTCAACGTTTCTCCATTGAACTATATGGGAAATTGGAACTATTATCTCAAAATGCATGACAACAGCCCCACTTTAGTAGCTCCTACAGACGCCAAACTTTCCAGTGTTGTACTATTTTTAAGGTTTGTTCAGAGGGATTTTTCAATATTTATTTCCTAGCTTGATTTATTAAGTTTTGAACCCAAAGAAATGAGCCGGAATTTGAATTTTGACAGATTTATTCACTAATAACTAGCTTATTCAAAAACTAAACAAAATATCCCTAATCCCTCTGAACAAATCTTTGTATCAAATATAATTATATAACAGACCATTTTACTGAACAGCTCAAATCAAAGGCTGATCTACTTATTTGAAGAAAATGTCACTTATTTCTGAATCACTTTTTGCAGTGCATTTATACCTCTCTAATTAAGTCGAGGTCTGACACTGAACAAGTTAATATTTATTATTTTTCTAAAAATCTGGTATCTTTCTGTATGGGATGGAGTTCACCAGGTAGGTTTTGTGTTCAAAAACAGCACAACCATAAGAGCAATGGACTGGAATGCAATTTTATTTTTTCTTGTTGCACATCTATTTTTAAAGTATACATTTTGAGCATTCTGTGTAAAATTTTACCAATAGAATAGATATATATATATATTTTTTGTATCTAACTATATAATATAAAGAACAAATTCATAAAGGTCTGAAAGCTTTCTGGGTCGACATGTGAGCTCAAGTTATCCCTGTTTCTCCTCAGGCCCAATGGCATTATGGTCAGTCTAGAGCAGGGGTCTACAGCCTTTTTTACCTTGTGAGATACTTTTGCGTTACAAAAATGGGAGCAAGCTACTTACACATCAAAGTAACTAAGCCTCTAGGACTGCCAAGATGATCATTCAATACAGTACAAGAGAATGGCAGTAGTTTCCGGTTTATAGTTTGCTATATTCACCTAAATGTTTGGAGATGTTTTGATCAGAACAACAAAAATGCATCTAAAATTTGACTCGTAGTTAGAAATGTAGAAAGCCTTTGGAAAGGGATGGCAAGCTACCGGTAGCTCCCGATTGGTTGGTTGGAGATCCCTGACCTAGAACCTGCATGAAGGGGGCCTCGGTCTACTTTGGAGCTGCATGTTACGCTTCCAGTTATTCCTGTTCATTCCCCAGTGGGACATGGCCTCATGGGTCATTGGCTTTCCAGAGAACCTGCTTGACTGGGTGGGCGAAGGGGAATGATTTTTATCGTGTGTGTGTCCGTGAATACTTGTGTGAGTCGGGAGGCTGGGTGCGTGAAGGGGAATGTCTCTTTGTGTATATGGGTGAATCATGGGGGTTGAATGGGGGAAGGGGACTGGTTCTAAGTTGTAAGGCGCTTTCTGTTACATTCTTGTATGAATAAGCAAAGATTGATTTCTGAACTCAAAGTAAAGATTTACAGAAGCATTCTGCAAAAAGTAATATCTTGATCAGTGAAATTTGCTTGAATTCAGAATATTTTTAGTAATATTGGCTTGCCAAGGAAAATGATCTGCCAATGGAAGTATACATCTTGCACTAAAAAAATGTAAATTTACTTGAAAACATATGCTTTTTGTGCATAAATACTTTTTATCTCATCATGATATCTCTTTATGCAGTACAGAGGTTACTGGCTATGATATATATCAGATTCACTCAACCTAAATCAGGTTTGAGCACTGCTCTGTGGCAATTCAGGGGTGTTACCTCGCATACGCATTGTAATTCTAACCACTGTGCCACATGACGACTCAACTCAATTTGACATACAAAAAAATGAGAGCTCCGTTATCCGTTGAAAGGTTTGTGACATCTTTTAGAACACAAGTGGCAGACTGGAAAGACTCATCCTCTTTAGCTGTTTACATATTTGGTCATATTCCTGTTGAGACTTGGTTTCATCGTGGTCCTGACTACATCACTAGCAGAAGCAGAGCAGACACACTCAAGAAAACCCTGTTCGTTTAGTGTTACCTCTATGTAGGAGAGCATGTCTGTGTTGAAGAGTGTGTGGCAGAACAGAGAGACAGGCCTGGACTTCCGAACACGCACTGACCGAGCACATTGACTTCTGGGAAATATACATACAGCAGATGTTGGGTGAGGCTCTTGTGATAGTTAGGTGGATTTTATTTGTCATTTGTCCCAAACAGATGAATGGGATCCTCCTCTGCCCTCCTCTCTCCATGTGTGTCAGATCAGGTCTAAAGCAAAAGACATTACCTGGACGGGTCACTGTTGACGGCTTCAGCTATGAAAAATAAGAAAGAATAGAAAATAAATCAGAAACACGAGGATACGGACCACACTCTTGAACTCATATGTATTTCCTCATTTTTCTTGTTAAATTATAGGTATGTAAGATTTTAGTACTAAAGCAGAATGAGTCCTACACTTGGGTTTCCAGATCCTATGGATAAAATTTGTTTGGAAATGAAGAGAAAGGGACGCTCTCCTACTTCCACAATCCCAGCACCTGTCAACAGTCAAGTAGTAATCTGTGCTAGGACTTATGCTCGGTATGGTGTAGTCACATATAGTGAAATCTGTCCTTGTGGCCTGTTATACAGCTTACAGCAACCCAAGTTCAATTGTCGTTGTAGTCCCATCATCTTTAAAGAACAACTAACCCCCAAATCAACTTTTTGCTGAAATGGGTGTCTAACAATGTTGTCTATGTGTCCCTGACATTATTACATTTATTTGGACATTATATTTGTTTGTTTTGCTGTTTTGATGCATGTGAAGCCCTTTGAGACAACTCTTCTTTGTGATACTGGGCTAAGCAAACATAAATTGGATTGAATTGTTTTTACATTTTAGTGCATACTCCTTAAAACCCAATCTTAGTGCCTAAACCCATCTGTGTGGCGCCCTCTTCAGGTTAAACACAGGCTACTACATTTGAATTTCCTGATTGGCTGGTGCCGGTGTTCTGTTGAGAGGCACTGAATTTACCACTGCGCCTGCGTCCAACGCTAGTTTCTCGTAGAAAATCGCTATTAACAGCGTTTAAACTTTGTATGACATAACTTTACATGACCTCAATCTAAACTTAACCTTAATTGACTTTTATCATAAATGGTTTTGAATGGAAATGGCTATATACAGACTAAACTATCAGGACATTCTCCGAACTGCATTTCCATTGTGGTATCTTCTTCTATCTTGGGTCCCCCCGCCATTGTGTAGTTTCTTGATGATGTTAAGAAGATTCAATACTGTTCTTTTTATGAGAATATAATTTATTAACAAAAACAGATTACAGCTTGCCCTGGGTCCAACTCCAATGAAAAAAGACCCCGAACAAAGAAGGTAGTACTTATAGATTGCATATTGGTGACACATATATCATGTTCACATAATAATTTCCAGATGTTGTTTTTGACCTCCCTGGCCCGTAAAGGCTCTAAAGCCCTGACTGGGGGTGCATGAGATGGTGCTGTGTGACATGTCAGATTTCAATTAAGTCAATTAAGGTTAGGATTAAGGTTAAGTTTAGGGTTACGTCATGTAAATTTATGTAATGCAAATTTTATAGCCATTTTCTATGAGAAACTAGCACTGAACGCGTGTGCAGTGGCACATTCAGTGCCTCTCGACAGAACACTGGTACGAAGCCTCCCCCATGGCGCCATGCTCTGCCCCTGTGCCCCCTCCCACACACACCTCATGGACCGAGAAGCAGCATCTTCACAGCATCTACACACTCACCCCCTGCAGTTCACCCCAAGACCTCCGGGCACTCCCCTTTCCTGGCAATTTTTAAACTATGGGTGTGGTGAAGTAAGGCCCTGGCATGCCCCGTTACCCATTTAAGTAAAAAAAAATGGAAATGGAATCAAGTGTATGTTGTTGCAAAGAGATCTGGGTCATTTGGCGAGAATTGCTTTTCAGCATATGGCTATGTAGAGTAGACTCTTGCTACAAACTGCCACTGCAGGCTATAGCTGCAGGGAAAGAACCACTAGCAGCCAAATGCCACATATTTCAGAAATTGTTATCTAATGGAAAGATTTTGTGACCGTAAACTGGTTGTCCCATACAAGTTATGTAAGCCCCAACCACCATGATTTTGATATAGCTACATATAATTATTACATTTTTCTAATCCTCATCTTGAATCAAAATTTCTTACTTGAATATAATTAGCTAGTTATTCAAACATCATAGTACGTATAGAGAGAGGCAATGATTCCATGTTAGTATCATTACATTTTATATATTTGCCTGGTGTACCAACCTGAAAAATGGCTTCAAAGGGAAAATATCTATCAGTTGTACCTTTCTGTATGGCATCTTGTAGAATATCATGTTTGGCTTGAAGTTTGGAGGACAGAGAGCTGCTGGTGAGGAACTCCTTCACTTTCTAACAATGAAAATAATGCAGTAGTAATGTTAATCCAACCGAACGGCTTCACTTTGTTTCCATTTACTGTGTCGGGGACTAACTGTAAAATAGAAGGACTCTGTCTCCTGCTGATTGGCTCTGCGCTTGGCCAGAGCAAGTTTGGGGGCAGTGCTTCCCCCGGGCGGCTCGTGGGATTGGCTGCTTGGCACATCGGGGGCGGAGTTGCTGTCGCTGTCGCCCATATTGTCCAGCAGAGCAGTCAGCGTGGCTTTGAGGGTTTTACTGATCTGAAAAACACAGACCCACGTTTTTCAGCGGTGAGAAAAGTGACGCGAAACACATCTGAAACATGGATAGATCCATAATCACATTGCGCTGACCTCCTCTGTTTCCAGGGTAACGGCGGCGAGTCGGGACTGTAGCTGCTGGAAGCGGGTCTCGAGCTCATACCTCACCTGGCTCTCCGCACTGACCTCACACACCTGGAACGAGTAAAAAAAACATACAATGATTAATTTTATCAATCACAGAAAAAAATAAAAAAGAAAGTGTTACTCCCATATAACTGTAAATTGACTCCGTTATGTTCAAGACCTTTGCTTGGAAATTGGTTTTCAAATTGGAACTGGGTGGATTTTAATTGCCAGTTTATGGATTAACTTGGTTGCCATGTTTTCCAGGTGCATTCGGAAGTTACAATACAAGAAGGTAGGACAACTCAATTTGAGAGGAGGGTGAAGGAGGCGGTCTATGTTAAAGTGGAAAAGCCCCGCTAAACAGAGGGGTGGATGGAGGCATCATTCTACTGCTTAATGCTAATTGTACCACAGTTAGCTGTGCATCTCCATCTCAAAGCCACCAAGCACTCATTTGAGGACAGTGAAGTTAAGATTTTAACAAAAGAAAATAGATGGTTTGAGAGAGGAGTCAAAGAAGCCATATTTGTTAAAAAGGAGAATCCATCCATGAATCGCAATGGAGGACTGAGGGTTAATCTAGACCCAGTCTACAACAACATCTTTCGACAGAAACCAACCGAATGTCATGCTAATGAAGCCCAAGGCATGTCAATAGGAAAGCAACGAGATGTTAGATGTTTTTGCAGCCTTTAGAACTAAGAGAGGTGGAACTTAGAGGTCAATTCCTGCTGGTTCCGCCTTAACCTCTTAAGCCCGTGGCTGTTTTTTCCTGTTTTTATACTCTGGAAGGCTTTAACAGCTTGTAAAATGTCTTTTTATATATTTGGTCATAAAATACAGTATTTCCAAGAAAAAAAAAATACACATTTAAAAAAATAGATTCAAATTAAAAAGGATTGTCTTTAAAAGTGGCAAGTCCCCAAAAACGGGGACCTTAGGGCTTTAAAGGTTAAAATATTTTAAAACATGTTTTTTTCTTTCAAGGATTCAAGGTGAACTTTTGAGCACAAAATACGTCCCAGGGAGGACGTCTACCATCTTATCTGGCAACACAGACTGACACAGGTGTGGCCTAATGGGTCATCACCTGCAGCTGTGTATATAAGCCCAGTCCATTTCAGTCTCAACTCCTAGCTGATGATGATATTTGGGTGACATCAAATCTAAAACCTGTCCAGTTGACAAAGACTTGTATCTTAACAATATTGTGTGATGTTGTGACCTGGTCCCCCTCGTGTGGGTGGTAGTTGAATCTAAAGGGCAGGCAGAAGGCAGTGTCGTGCTGTTGCAGAAGTGCATCTCTGTCCCCGCTCTGGTCCAGAGAGGTGACTGCGGTCTCCAGCTGCTTCAGACCGGACTCCTCTGTCTTAAGAATGCGCCACCTATTGGTCAGGTAGCACTTCATCACTCTCTCCACTGACTGATGGAAACCCAGGTCACAGCACTAACCCAGGAAATAACAAAGGAAAAAAACAATGGTAAAATGT
>OMNZ01073829.1:0-10378 GCA_900303255.1 Lesueurigobius sanzi
AGGTCAACAGATTGTTTTCATTGTAGAGAACAAATACACATAAAAAATAGTAACTACAGCTAATTATTGACTTTTTACCAACTGTTAACAATAAATAATTGAAAAGTTATTGAGGTTTTGATTTAAAATAGTCTCGGCGGAATCCCATTGTAATAAATAGGGCACAATTTGGCACTTTTTGGGCAAAAAATTCAAATTTGTAATATTTCAATGAAAATGAAAATTTTGGATCCAATTTATATATTTGGTCATAAAATATAGTTTTTTTTGTGAACACATTTTTAAAAATAGATTAAAAATAAACAAGGATTGTCTCTAAAAGTGGCAAGTCCCCAAAAATGGGGACCTTAGGGCTTAAGAGGTTAAGTGCAAAAATACGTATTCCGTTGCTAGATATTTTTACTTTCACACTTACATCAAGGTTAAATATTCGTATTCCCTATTAGTTTTTCCAGTGTATAGGCTCTGTTCACGTGACATCATAACACTCTAATGAGACTATAGTTTAAAATTGACTTGGAGGGCAGCTGTGGGTAATATGGAAATCCTCCAAATGCTTTTTTTGTCCTGGTTTATATTTTCTCTGTGATTACTGGGCTTTTACACATGTGGCATAAACTGTCACAAAGTTCAATGTCTTCTCTGTCGGCACATATGAACTATGGTCTAATTATTTTCTCATAAAGGAGCCCAAAAGTGGAGACAATATTCAAAAACATGTGCGTGCTGTTTGCCAGTAGAAAGGACTTTCAGCCATGGGGTTTCATTTAGAGTTGTGTTGGCACCCACACTCCAGCTGGAATACAATTCTAGAATGAATGAATATGAATGAATAATCTTTATTGTCAGTCCAGTTGGTGTATTCCAAAACAACAACAAAATTAATGTTAAAAGGGAATTAATTATTTAAAATGACACACAACATGACACTCTCATCAGTTACATTAGGCCTATGATCGGTCACATCTGACAGCATTCAGTGGCAACTGCACTTGGATAAAAACTGTTCTTAAATCTATTTGTCCTGGTCTTAATGGACCTGTGCCTACTCCTTGAAGGTAGTAATTGAAAGAGGGGGTGTCCCTGATGATGGTTTGGGCCTTCTGTATAGCTCTGTCAGAGAGAGGGGAGGGCAGCCAGTGATCTTCTGAGCAGTGTTAATGATCTTCTGAAGCACTTTCCTCTGAGCCCCCGAGCAGCTGTTGTACCACACACACATGTGAGGATGCTCTCCATCCAGCACCTATAGAAGGACTCCAGCAGTCACTGGCAAATGTTGCTTTTCCTTAGGATCCTCAGGAAATACAGTCTCTGTTGGGTCTTTTTCAGTCACTCAGAGGCTTTATGTGAAGGGGGCTGTTCATCCTGTTACATCATTGAGTTGCGATAATGACAGGGCTATGTTTACAATTGCGATCACAATTGAAAGGAGATTTTTGAATGACTTGTTGTAATGAATGACATGTAAGTCCAGTTGTCTTGTTTTACTGTAGCTCCAATAGATGTGTTTATGAGAGAGAAGTTTCCATAAGGAAAATTGACCTGATCATTATTTGATGGATTCACAAACCTGCCATATTGTTCTTATGGCTGAAAGTCCTTTATACTGGCCAACATCACTCACATGTTTTGTTTTTCAATATTAGCACCACTTTTGGGCACCTTTATATGATAAAATTATTTTATACATACAGTACGTGTCGACATAGAAGACATTACTCCTTTTGTTTCATGTATTCCCACAAGATTTGTTATTTCACAAACTCGGGAAAATACATTGAAAGAATCCAATCACTAACGTTCGGCTCCACCGTTTGCGGACCAATGAGGTGCCTGCATTGGGGTTTAAGGCGGGACATGTTGGTATGACGCCGAAGACTAACAACAAGCTCATGGCTACGTCTAAGGACTTACTTTTTGATGCCGACTCTGTTTTTGCAGAAATGCTACTATTTCTGCTTTGAAAAGGGAACAAAGAACCGTTTGTGCTTTTCTCCGACTGGATTCGGCAAAAGTACAGTAGGCGGGTACTAACGGGCGTTTGACCCAATCATCTTGAAGTATTGCTGTAACGGTCCCTCCCTTTCACCAATTCCTTTCCTTATATTGCTTCATTGCTTGTTGGGTTTTGATTTTTGGCCCCATTATTTGACTACAGTTTTTCCTTGATGCTCTGGAACTTGTGTCCGAACGGGTGTATGAAAATGTAGGATTATTTGAATATTGGGTTTTTACACACAGAGGGCAGTGGCTTAGTGGATTGTGTGTTGCCTGAGCATTATGTGGTGGTGCTGTCCTTGAGCAACACACTTCAGCCACACACATATACTGCATATGAGGGTCCTGACGTGTGGCTGATGTACAGGTTGTTTAAGGCGAGATACTGCAGGGGAATAGGAAAGAAAATAGATATCAATTTGAAACCTTTGCTTTGACATAAATATGAGGAAAAACATTTCAGCTGACACAAATAAATAATGGATAGAGCCAGATTTAAATGTATGGTTTTATTCTGTTGACATATTAACAGAATTAATATAATGCTGGTCTGAGGCTCTGGACTGCTCTGCCTGTTGTGAAAAAATCTGTAAAAAAAACCCATTTCTCCTTGTTTTGTCGGATCGAAAAATAGATATTGAAATATTTCCCAGAGAAAACCTTCAAAATATTTTTAGACTGGAAAAATGGATGGCAGTCAGAACTACAGTTGTGGCCAAAAGTTTACATCCCCTGGCAGAAAGTCAGGGTTTGTAGAATATGAATAACACAAAAACCTGTATTTCAGTCATGGTTAGTGGTCGTGTGAAGCCATTTATTGTCAAAAATAAATTTGTTGACGCTTTTCAACTAGAAACTAGCCAAATGTCCCTGATCAAAAGTTTACATATTGTGCATCTGGAAACAAACATCGATTTAGTCAGAGAGTCCTGTATTTCAGCTGAAGTGAGTTTTCCTTTGCTCCTGGGACATTTTGAGCAGTTTCTGTTTCATTATACCACTAACCACGAGTGAAAAAAGACATTGTTGTGTTATCATTCATATTCTATGAAAAATGGCCAAACGATTAAAAGGGTATGTAAACTTTTGGCCACAACTGTACTTACAGTGGGTCGCATAAATATCTGCACCCCCTTCAACTTTTTGACATTTTGCCATACTAGGTACATATACTGTACATACATGTATTCAATTGAAATTTTATGTGAAAGACACACACTATGGGACACACAATGATGAAGTGAAATGAAATTTATACATGATTTGGAACTTTTTTTATGAATAAAAAAGTGGGGTCAAAAAGTTGAAGGCGTGCAGATATTTATGCAACCCACTGACGTAAACCCTAAGACGTTGTTGCCACAATGAGAAAATGGTATTTAAAGTTACAATTTCCCATGAATCTATAGAGAAATGTTGAAACAGTGCAATCATTACACTCTTTATTGTGAAGATAAGATCATCTTTTGTTTCCAGGAGAAAGGTTATGTTAATCGAGCAAACTGGCCCAAAACTTTGAAAAAAAATAATTTTCCGGGAATATCTGCCGTTAATGAGTTATTAAGGAGTTGTACCACAGCCGTTTCTTCCCTCACACACAAACGTTGGATGCTTGACATTTGGTGAGATGAAAGTGGCCCCTGTGATGGTGGTGTGGTTGATTCCAGCCGTGCTGCTGCAGAGGCCGAGCTGCAGCTGCTTGTGCTCTGGCTCTTTGTTTGGCTGCCTCCTGCTGGGCTCTTCACACAGACACTTCCTATTTTTGGTTCTTTCACAAAGAAATGCATACAAGTGCACTATAAGCATGTTTGCAGTGATCTGAATACAGACAGGAGCTCATGGAGCAGCTGACTCTGAGGGTTTGGCCTGGACTGACCGAGAGGCTTTCTAAAGGAGCATTGTGGAACTTTTTATGTGAAATATAAACTTGATATTAGTGCGTATGTGACCTTTCAGTGACCTGTATCGGTTGTTAGATGGCGCCTCTATTTTCCAGAGCAACACAGTGGAAGCCAAAACATTTATCCAAGAGCACCATAAAGGACGCTGTGCTTAAAAGTAAAGGTCACTAAATGGTCAAATATGCACAATACACCTTTAAGTCATTTCATTTTATTGTTTTATGGTAGTTATGATTATATGATTGAAAGAAGTTACTTTTATCAGTGATTGGAATGATTAGGAGCATTGACCAACCAGCTTTTATAGATTATAGTTGGACGACTAAAGCCTCACTGAGGAACATTCTGGGACAGTCTGTGTATTGCCTTGTCACAAAAGCAATTAAACTGTCCTAGGACTCAAAACAAATACATTTTGAAGAGGGCCTAAAGTATTTCAACCTTATGTTTGGGTAGCTGTGGTAAAAGCAAAACAGCAAAATCTCCACGGAAACAAGCTGGTGTTGACCCACTTCCAGAAACAAGTGAGATCCTGGGATCCTTCATTAGGTCCTGACAGTGTTGCCACAGTTACCTTGAGAAGTAATCTGATTACTGACCACTAATTACTCTTTAAAAAAGTAACTTAGTTCCTTTACTGATTACTTTATTTTAAAAGTAACAAAGTTAGATTACAAGTTACTTTATTAGTTACTACAGCGGCTGCCGACAGTTTTGCCAGTTCTCACTTTATTGGAAGTGCATTTTAACAGAAGCATCAATAATTGTTGGTGAGTCGTCCTCAGCTGAAAACATGACGTACATCACTCCCCGAGACGCAAGAATAAAGCAAATATATGAAGTAACTTTAATCTGATTACTGGTTTGGAAATGTGTTACATTACTCGTTACTCAAAAAGGGGATCAAATTAGAGTAACTAGTAACTAAGTTACGAGCATCACTGGTTGTGACCTGAAATGGTTTTGAACAGTCTGTGAACTGAAAACCATTTGTGGAGACTACATTGTGAAGCTCATTGAGAGAATGTGAAAAGCAGAAATCGAAGCAAAAGGTGCAATTTTGATTCCATCTTTTTTTGTCTAAAAGATAATTCCAGACGTGTTCATGGATGAAATGAATGTCTTCAGTGAGAATCTACAATGTAAATCGGCTTAAAGGTAGCACTTTAGAAATTTTAGAAAAAGTAATTACAACTACTAGGTAATTACCCTAGTAAGGGGGTTAGGGTTAATTACTTAAGAGTTACTGGGTAATTATTGTTTTAGGGTTAGCAATTACCTCGTAATTACCTAGTAGTTACCGGGCCGTATTCTAAAGTGCTACCAAAATAACATACATCAAAAAGTGACCCCAAACCTTTGAGGTAGTCTTTGTAACTTAAGAGTCAACAAATTGTAATCATACATTTAAACTTGGCTCTATCCATTGTTTACATTTTGTCACAGAAAATCAAGCCATTTTTATACATAACATTCCTTATTTTGTCTTGAAAATATAAAATGACAGAAAACCTGCAATACATTTTCCCCTCACGTTTATGTCAGTAATATACAGCTTAAGCTTTAAATTGATATCACCAAAGTTACACCCCCCCCATCCCCCTGCAGTGTCCCGCAGCCTCAGTGATGGGCAAAGCTGCCCGTTGCAGGGAGAGAGTACAGTATCTAACGGCCCTGGCCTCCTGCAGTCTGTAGTGCCCTGCGTTGTTAATTGGGTGTCAACAGATGGGGCCCCTTCATTAGCTTGATAAACACGGAAACACATGGCGGCCCCTCGAGTGCGTCTGTGTGTGTGTGTGTTTGTGTGTACGCGAGCCCGTGCCTGAGAAGGGCCCATTCACTCGGCTTTTGTCCGCGCGCCTCGTCGTCATCTGCTGAGCCCTTCACCGCGGCCATCCGGCAAACAGCTGACACCGCCAGGCTCAAGAGGCTGCCGCGGCTGTGTACTCAGGGGCCGCGCTCAGGGGCCGGGCCACCGAGCGCCATAAATACAGGACTGTCCCGCTCGGGGGCCGCTCACACACGCCAGAGGACGGGGTACTGCGTGAGACGGCTCTGTGGACTTCTCAGGAGAACGGCTCAGCAGCGTCAGAGCATCATGGTAAAGTGGGACAGGGGCTTTTGCTTTTCAACTGCTCCCTTTTACACCAGATATTTTACATCGGAGGCCCTCACTGGTGCAATACTCTGCTCTAACTTTGAGTGCAATGAGGTCTTTGCTTTAATTTAATTATTCCAGGAAAATCTGTACTTGTTTCTAGTTACGTTTTGCATTGCGTGAGTGGAGGGTGAGCTGCTTTTATCAAACTAAAGCAGCAGAAAGCTACAGTATGGTACTCCCGATTTGACAATTCTTCTATGGAACCTATCTATCCATGGCTCATTTCTTCTTGCACGATCTGATATCACCAAGGAATTAAGAGTCCAGGGCCAATGTCACAGTTGTTTGCCCAGGACCATTGTTACAGGCAGCCAATCAGGGGTGAAAACTTGAGCTGTCATGACAAAAATTCAGTTTAGGAACAGGGAACGGTGTGGTGTAGTTTTGGATAGTTCTATGAGTTGGTTTGTCTGAAAATATACCTAAATCTAACCTTTGCCTGGTCAAACATAAAAAGTCACCATTTGGATTTAACTTAGCAAATAGGTCTGGGTTTGCTGCAGTTTGTCAGGTCTAGTTAGGTTCAGTAATGCTGTGTTCCCAAAGAATAATCAGCTGATCACGTGAACATCCTGAACTCATATTGTGAAAGAGCGGTTCAGGAGAAAGGGATGGATTGTCCTCCACAGAGTCCAGATCTTAGCTCCGCTGAGAATGGTTGCGATGTGCTGGAGATGGCTTTGTGCAGTGGTCACACTCTCCATCGTCAATACAAGATCTATGTGAATAATGAATGCCAGACTGGATGGAAATAATCTTTGGACACAGCAGAAGTTTATTGAAACAATGCCACAGCTAATGGTGCTGTGATCAAAACTAAAGGTGCTCCAGGTGACTTTTTTCTGTTGTAACTTTTTGGCTGTGCAGTGTATTTTAAATCCATCTAACTTGTACATGCACCTTCCTTAAGCATACAGTGCTTAACAAATGTATTAGACCACCACCCAGTGTAAGGTGTTTGCCACAGTTTTTCTGATTACTAAAATATCTTTTAATGTTTCCATAATGGTTAAGGAAAAATGAATCTGGAGCTGGACCTGATGGACTGAAGCCAAAGTCCAGACTTGAACCCCATTGAGCAAATCTGGGATATAGTGAAATCAAAGCTTGATCAGACCAAAGTCTCATCCAAAGCAAGTCTCTGGGAAAAGCTACAAACTATTTGGAACTGAATAACAAAAGAGACTTTGCAAAACTACATAAAACAATGGAAGCAAGAACACAGCTGTTATCAGGGCCAAAGGTGGCCATACAAAATATTGACATTTAGGTTATTATTTGTCAACAAGGAGTGTTTTGTTGTTCCAATTGGTTATTTTCGTAATGAATAACAACAAAGTTTTTGATATACAGTATTACTAAGTTATTTGTGTTTTCTTGTTTTCATGACATGTGGTAAATGTGTTAAGCACTGTATTTGAGGCTTTGAAAGAGATTACTCATAGTCCTAAAAGTACTAACATATACAGTTAGTGTATAGTCCACCCTTTCATCTAAGTCAGTCTGACGCGTTCATGCCTCTGTGTGGAGTCATAGTTGGCATTGTATTCTTCAGTCTTCATCTGTACTCTGTAGTTGAAGTGTGGGACGTTTCGATCTTAGTCCAAAGATCGTCATCGGCTTCATAAGTTGGCATTACTTTTTAAACCAACTGCTTCACCTTATACAATTGAATGGACTATAGCCCTTTCTGACCTTCTCTTCTTGTGCCTTATCTCCCGGTGTGCGACCCCTCCCGACCCCGCAGAACCCCGCCTCCTGGAGAGACTTGGACGACGCCCACTCCACTCCTTCGGTGGGGACCCCGGGGCCCTCCAGCGGGGGCCACGTGTCACAGAGCGGGGACAACACCAGTGAGCTGGGTAAGAAGGGAGTTCTTCTCCATATCAAAGGCCTGACACTGGCCTGACCTTTGGCGGCTGTGGGAGGGATCCACCTAATCTCATGACAAAGCTTCACATGAACACTTTAGTGCTCGCTGGTCAGCAGCGGCCCGCCTTTAAAGCAGCTGTGTTTGTCTTAATGAGCCCCATTAGGCCGCGTTAGCCCAAGTTAGTTTAGCTTTAAGATGGTCCTGATAAAGGGCTGCACACATCGCCAAAGTTTGGCTTTCGCTATATCATCATTGCAAGAAGTTAAATAATCGGTTTGGTTACATAACATTGGTTACATAGTTAATTAAAATAATGTGCAAAAGTTTTAGTCATCATCACTTTCTTCATTTAGCTCCATTGTATGCAATGGACCAAAGGCTCCATAGTAGCCTTTGGTCCCATGGCTCCAAAGTTTTGTTTTAAGTCTCGTTTAGGTTTGGTAAAATATTACAATAACGTAATGGCGACAGATAGTTATGGGATACAGTTGTGCTCAAAAGTTTACATACCCTTTTAATCTTTTGGCCATTTTTCACACAATTTGAATGATAACACAAATATATATTCTTCCACTCATGGTTAGTGGTTGTGTGAAGCCATTTATTTCCAAAGAACTGAGTTTACTCTTTTGAAATCATAATGAAACAGAACCTACCCAAATGTCCCTGATCTAACGTTTACATGACCTTCAACAACTGCCAGGAAAAGTGTTCAGGTGCAAAGAAAAACTCACTTCAGCTGAAATACAGGACTCTCTAACAAAATTGATGTTTGTTTCAATATTATGCACAATGTGTAAACCTTTGATCAGGGACATTTGGCTAGTTTCTAGTTGAAAAGCGTAAACAAACAGGTTTTTGGGCAATAAATGGCTTCATGCAACCACTAACCATGAGGGAAATAAAGATTTTTGTGTTATCTTTCATATTCTATGAAATGCATAAGTTTATATACTTTTCAGCACAACTGTATAATCCTTTTTTCACCAGTCCTGGTTTGTGCTGATGACCCCATAATAAGGTTTACATTCTCATATACAGTATGAAATGTGTTAAAAATATGAAAAATCTGTAACACTTTAGAATACGGCCCGGTAACTATTAGGTAGTAAATACTAGTAATTGCTAACCCTAAAACAATAATTACCCAGTAACTCTTAGGTAATTAACCCTAACCCCCTTTCTAAGGTAATTACCTAGTAGTTAGTAATTACCTAGTCGTTACCAGTAGTTACCGGGCCGTATTCTAAAGTACCGACAAAACAAAAAAAACTATGTGTAGGATTCAAGCATTCAAGTCCTTTACAACATGAGAAATACAGGGAAATCTTTCTTTCTTTCTTTGTTTGAGCAGTAGGGTTATCACCAAAACAAACTATCCAGTAATAGAAAAAAGCAACAACAACAACACAATGACTTCTTCCCGAACCTACTGTTGTTATTTGGTTATATGCAAATTGAATGGCTGCACTATGAAGGGCCTTGAAAAAAGCTGCAATCATTTAGATCATGCTACTTTATCTTTGGCAGAGATCTAAAAAACCTTTGTGTCTCTGTGGCATTGATATAAAACCTACTAACTCTCAAATGCAAGCAATTCCTGGATTTAGTTGCTCATATTTCAATCTCCTCTTCTCATGGACGTGCCTAACATTTGCACAACAAACTGATCTCATGACGTAATTAGTCCAATCTCATCATAATCGTAATACCTGTCAAAAAAACACAATTACACTCTTCCAAAATACAGCGCTCCAGTTGAGAATGACCTACAGCCATCATTCTTCACCTCTCCCCGTCCGTGGAGATGTCCTGTCAGCCCCTTGCGTCCGGGCTGTTGGAGTTTCCGACGTGCTAATTAGAGCCCATCATGTTTTTATGGCCTGTTTTTGTTTTTGTGCCCTGTGGCCGCAGTAAAAATAGGAGACTTTAAAGTAACTTTCCCCCGGTGCCCATCAGGCTTCAGTGAGCAGCGCAACAATGAGAGGATGCTCCCACAGACAAGAGCAGCACTGGGCAGCACATGAAGGCAGCACATGGAGGCAGCACATGAAGGCAGCGGGGCAGGGAGGCTATACCCACTGACCTGTTCTACATTTACAACGATAAGGCTGCATGGTCTTAGGTCTGAACAGACAGAGGACAACACTGAACCACGGACATCGGCTGGACACTGGGATATTCTATAGAGGGAGAGAGAGAGAGGAGAGGGAGGAGAGGGAGGGAGAGGAGAGAGAGGGAGAGGAGAGAGAGGAGAGGAGAGAGAGGGAGAGGAGAGAGAGAGACAGAAAGAGATGGAGAGAGAGAGACAGATAGAGAGAGAGATGGAGAGAAAGAGACGGTCAGAGAAAGAGTCAGAGAGAGAGAGAGAGAGGGAGAGAGAGAGAGGGAAAGAGCGAGAGACAGAAAGAAAGAGACAGAGAGTGAGCCAGGAGAAAGAGATGG
>OMNZ01073832.1:0-13256 GCA_900303255.1 Lesueurigobius sanzi
TTCTCATACTTTTTGTGATATTTTTTTCATAATTTTTCATTTTTTTTTTGTAATTCTTTCGTCATTTTTTGTGAATTTTTCTCACTTTTTTCATAATTTTTCTCAATTTTTTTCTTGTCTTTCCTTTGGGTTTTTTTTTTGCAATTTTTCTCATCATTTTTTTTGCATCATTTTTGTCATCTTTTTTCATTTTTTTTTTTGATAATTTTCCTCACATTTTTATTGTTTTTTTTTTGCAATTTTTCACACTTTTTGTAATTTTTTTTTCATCATTTTTCATTATTCTTTTGTATTTTTTCGTCATTTTTGACTTTGATTAATTTGCAACTGAATGGACTGCCAACCAAAACAGCTTTAACCTCTTATACCCTACAGGACCCAAATTTGGCACGCTGGGGTTTAAGGGGTTAATAAACAACTTCAGTTGACCAACAAGCTTCCAGGGTTCAACAGAAAATTTGATAAAACGGAGAATTTAGAAAAATCGTGTATCTGTATGTATTCTGTATTAGTGTAGTGCATTCTGCCAAAACTGCAGTATTGGGGACATGGGACAAAAGCCTTTAAAACTGGGACATCTGGTCATCCTACGCAACAACTCGCTCAAATAAGGTGGGCCCAAAGGGTGCGGACACTTGAAAACAATCAACAAAACCTTACATTTCACTTTCTGACAGGGAGCCAGAACAGGGCCGATGTGCTCTACTCTAGCTCATTTTGTACGCTCTGCAGGAACTATCCCACAATAATACTATCAAAAAGAAAATGTATGTTATATATTGTATAAAACAAACCAACTGGGAACAACCACGCTCCCCAGTCCAAAGAACGCTGCATATGTTTTCAGTTTGATATCAAATTTGCACACATATTTCTGTCTATAGGGCCCCGACAATCCCTCTGCCCATAGTGTCTAGAAACGCCACTGTTTGCATATTATAGACATACAAAACTTTTTTTCTTTTCGATATTTTTTCTCTCACTGTGCCTCGGGCTGTCGCTGCACAACTTGTCAAAAAGCTCCTAAATATAACATTGAAAGGCAGCCTGCACCGTATAAAACTTACATCTGCTCATTTGTGCTCAACCCAATCCAATTATTTCTACAAAATGTTCCTCTTAACTACATCCCTGGCATTGTGGACTTGAAGGTGTTTTAACATGCATTTGGTTTTGTAGGAAAGACAGAGCTCCATGTGATGAGCGATGCAGATGATGGACACTGAGTGTGGCTGAGCTGGGAGCCAGTGACAGTCGTGAATTATTCGTCCTCAGAAATAATAACCTGACAAGGTGACAGGGCCAGGAACCAGATCTCTCATTAATTTATACTGAGTAATCCTAAAGCCTCGAAAGCAAGATATGAGCAGTAAGTGGATTAAGAAAAGGAGAAAGGCTAGGTTATTAGAGAGGTATGGTAATTCAGATTAATAACTATTTATAGATGTTAGTATAATGTCCTATTCAGCTATAACTATGTTTATGTTTATTGAAAGGATCCCCATTAGCGCAGTCATGCTGTCGATATTCTCCCTGGGGTCCAACTGACTATTGTGAGCATTTAAAGTGGATCTGTGCTTGACTGTGGCTTAAAAACATGCTTCTGTTCACCCCAGCATTGATATTGTATGTTTTATAGCTAAATCAAAGACTTGATGAGAGCTCTTTAATACAGGGGTGCCCAAAGTGTGGCCCGGGGGCCAAATGCGGCCCTCAGGCCAATTTTTGGTGGCCCACAAGCGTCTTGTTGAATTGGCACACATCACCAGAGATGATACTTTTCTCTGGAAGGTTAACATTTCTACGCAATTAAAACATCAAGAACTAACATTGTATTGTGAGACAGAGCTTGCATTAAAGTTCCAGACTAAATACATGTGTGGGGAAAGTAGTAACCTGAACTGGTTACTGATCTGTGGCCCTCCAATAGGTCTTGTGTGTTACAATAAAATGAGCAATTTTGTATGACTCATTTCATCAGTAGGTGTCGATAGTGAACTCTGGTTTGCACCAGAGAAGATTAAAGTACTAAAAAGTTACAAACCCAACCTTTGCTCAAACACTGCTATTTTAAAGGGAACTCATCTGTTCTCCTCTTTTTCCTTTGTGCAGGACCAGCTGGGCTTGTTCTTGCATAGTGATGTGTGTTCTGTATCTGAGCCAATACAGAACACACATCACCAATGCCACTGGTGCACAGTCCACAGTGAGGAGCTCAAAGTGGATGTTTTATAGCAGGGTCCTGGGCCGAAATTCACCTGCATATATTGTAAATATACAATATTTTATTTTTAAAAATAGTTATTAATAACAATGAGCATTGTAATGATTCACCTCATTTGAGCGACATTTTGACATTGGATTTTTCCTGGACACGTTTTACATGGCATTATTCTTTCACTCCACACTCCCATCCAAGTACTGACCTAGCCTGGCATCCAGACCAGTCTCCTCTGTTTTTTCTAAACTGGAGATAAGTCTGGAGACGCTGCCGCTGGAGCAGCTCTACTGAGGCGGGACAAACACGGACAAACCAGGCAATCAGAGCACACGCTGTTAGACGCTCGGATTGAACGTAACATCATCGCCACCTTATGTTTTTAATGCACTGCACTATATAGGGAATAACAATGATAAAGTACATAATAAAACATACAATAAAACATTGTAGTAGAAATGGTAATGACAACAAGAGTAACGAGGTTATAGAACACAATGCATGTTTAATGTGCCTTTGAAATATGACTATTTATGGCAATGACAGAGTGTAAATATGATTAAGGAAATTGTAATGTATATTTGATTTCTCTGTAAAAGAAACGAAAGAAAGAAACTGAAGAAAGAAATTGTAAAAAAGGGGTAGGAAACATAAGTTTTACTTCAACCTACTCCTTTTCGAATTTTTTGTTTCATTTTTTCATTTATTGTTTTTTGTACTATGTATCCAAACAAGGAGCATGATTCGAAATAAAGAATAAACTTAATGTCGAACAGAAAAAAGTGGGTGTGGTTTACCAGGCTAATACTGATCAGGCAGAGCAAAGGTGGTATGGGCAAAAGACAATGTCAGTGCCCCCTGCTGGACAGGAGTGAAGTTCCTTCCTTTTTACATTTTTACATTTTCAACACTTTACATTTATTTTATTTTATTTATATTTATTTATACAATATAAGGCCGAGATGAAATCATCTCAGGGGCCGGGTTTGTTTTATAGGTTCATGACTCCACCCAATAACCCACAGAGCTGGTCCAGAAACCGAATCCAAGACCTTCTTTTTTGAAATATGAAATTACGGGCAGCGGGAATGAAACTTAAAACAATAAATAGAAGCTTTCATTATTAAGAAACAATATGCTAATAAATCAATAGAGCAATGATGAACACACTTTGAGCACAGCACTCACAGATATACAATAAAATTCAAAGGTAGGACATCGCAATACAGTAGTAATCCACTGGAACTAATGTCCAGCTCTGGCTGCAACATCTTACTTAGTTTATTTTTTATATATATATTTTTAAAACTCAACAAATCAGGCTAGGAAGTAAATACTGAGAAATCCCTCCGAACAAACTGTCAAAAATATTGTTAAGCCCAAGACTGGAAGGTTTGGAGTCTGTAGGAGCTACTGAAGTGGAGATGTTGTTTTCACATCTTTTTGAGAAAATGGTTACAATTTCCCATATACTTCTATGGAGAAATGTTGAAAGTCCAATGACTCTCTTTATTGTAAGGATTAGAATTGATTTTCTTCCAAGTGAAAGTTTGGAAAACAAAACAGATTTGCCTGTTGCGTCTCCGCTTGAGTCAGTATTACAGTATTACAGTATTACTTATTGATCAGTTTATCCATCCTTTAAAAATGCACAGGGCATCATCAGGGAACACGGTTTAAAGCTCACAGAAGTAAACTTTACATGATATACCATTAATGTCCCATCAGGAAGTAAAGTTTGCGTCCTCTGGAAGAAGACGGAAAGCCCTTTGTTGTGACTGAAAGACTGTCCAACTGTAGCTTCTCTTACAAGGTTAGACTTAATCGATTAAAATAATTATAATCTGGTGTGTCTGGTTCTGAGGATGACACTGAAATCAATAAACAGGTCAACGCTTCAGGCAAGGACTGTGGAGACGTGCCTGTGCCCACACACACCACCACAACATTCATATTTCCATCAGCGCGGCTTAATTTGTCTCTTCACAAAGAGCCCACTGCAGTAATCTGTGCGTCTCGACCTTGATTGAAGACAATACTAATCAATACAAAAGTTTAATGTGGCGTCGGTGTTGACTTTCATTAACTTTTAACCATGTTGTTTCCACTTCAAAACCACACCAAATGCACATATTTTCTTTTAATTACTTGGATTCAGTTCTATTGAAATCAGGAAATCTACTTTCACAGGGTGTTTATGATTTGTGTGAGAAATATTCAATAGGTAAATCTAAAATGTGTCTGTCAATGTATCCACTAAAGGAAACCCTCTGAGGACTTGGGGCATTTTTTATTGTAATTTTTGCCTGGTATTTTTTGGTTTTATTGCTTCTGAAACACCTCCTCATGGTGCACCATCAAGTGCTTGGACTCTGTATTTTCATAACAAATTGAACTAGTATCATCTGAATGCTGTAGTTGAGTCATATCAATGAAGTAATCATGATAGAAGCAGAAAAACCTCACCTCACTCTTTCCCTATATGCAAAACATCAATGTATAAGGCTGTGGACATTAGAAAATGTTTTGTGGATTAGACCTGGCCCAGGAGATGGAAGATAAAGGCTGTAGTTACTGTAGGAATGTTTATTGTTTTTCATTATTATTCCACTAAAAATGCTTCTATAAACATAGGCTATAAACCTGACCTTCTGTGTGAAATCTGTGTTTATTCTCCATATATTCACATATTTTAGAAAAACAAACAACAAAAAAAATGTCCTAAATGTTACCCCATAGGTGTGCTCATTTTTGGCACAACTTTTGTCCTCCATGTTCTATATAAGCAGAAAACAAGATGGCCGCTGACCATCAGGATGAAGTCAAGTTTTCAGACAAAAAAGGTTTTTATTGTAAAGTGCAGAGTCAGCAGTTTTAGCTAATGCTAGCTTAGCACTTTTAGACACGATTTTTCAACGCGACCTTACATCGCCCTCCGGAGGCCTAGAAGGACATGGGGTGGACTCGATTTAAAGCCCCAACCAATGCAAGGATATGAGACTAATGAACATTTAAACAAATGTAATTATGCCAGATTATAGCCTTGGCCTGATTTTTATTTTTCTATATAACACAATAAGAAACATGTAAATACAAGCTATACAAAGGCACTGTGTCCACAGTGGTGTGAGGTGGAGAGATGAAGTTCTTAAAGTCCTGGTTTGGACCGAGCCTGGCATCACCAGCCTGACTCCATGTATGAGATACATTGAAAGACAGTCTGGGATTGTGCCGTTGGCTGCTCAAACTCTGGTGAGAACGCTCCCAGACCGATCACAGCACCAGTGGCGGTTCTGGCATGAATGAGTCCCTGGGCGGCAGTCTCTCCCGGTGCCCCCCTCCAAAGTCTAGCGCCCCCTACACCGCTCTTGCTCCTCTTGCACGTTTTTATAGCCCCGTAACAAAAGTATTAATTTTATTAATATGTTTTGTAAACATAATAATAATAATAACATTCATTAACTCTGTATCAGAGCCATGAACACTTAATAACTCTGTATCAGTCTAATGTAAACTGAGTAACCTGTTCCATTTGCACTGCTCTATTTGCACTATGTGGTATGTCCACACTCACGTTTGCTGCTAATCTGTAATTCACCATTTATGCTGCTGTCTCGTATTGTGTTAAGTTACTATTTTATTAGATTGTTTTTAATCTTATTCTATTTTTATGCATGACTTTATGTTATATCCTTTATTCCCATAGTTTATTATTTATCTTTATTACAAGTTTATGTTTCATGTTGCATGAGTCAAACCAAAGAATATTCCTAGTCTGTGAAACCTTCATTGACAATGGCAATAAACTCTATTCTGATTCTGATTCTGAAACAACATGATGAAATATTGTTTTATAATGTCTGTGTAGGTTCTACGTCATACAGGAGTTGTCCACCGTAGGCAAAGATTCTTCAGTCTTCATCTGTACTCTGTAGTTGGAGTGTAGGACGTTTCGCTCTTTATCCAAAAATCTTTATCAGCAAATGAGGGACTTGGCACGATCGTGGGTCTCATAAGGCGAAACCAGTAGGAGGAGTTGACCTCTAAGTCCCTCCAAAGCTTTTTGGATAAAGAGCAAAACATCCTACACTCCACCTGCAGAGCACAGATGAAGACTGAAGAATCTTTGCCTACGATTCTTTATGAGTAATACTGTAACTCACATCCTATCACAACCTTAATGAAACAAACAGCACAGCGTTCTCTTCAGGTAAACAACACGGTCCAGTCAGGCACAACTACAACCCAATACTAAGGACAACAGGCCTTTTCCAGAATCTTAAACTATTCAGCATCTTCTACCTGAGCCATTAAACACAAGTGCATGAATACAGTATATACAGTCTGAAACTCCTCAAAGCTTTAACAGTGTAGACTAGAGCCATGTGCAGGTTTGGAAAGGCCTGATTAAAACACTAAATTAAAACATGAAAACACATTCTTTTAATGGCATCTCTGGAAGAATAGCTTCATTAACTCGTGAAGAAGCTCATTGAGTTACATGTTGTTCTGATGACATTTTGCACAAGGGCTTACTCACCTCTGTCCTCTGTCCACTGTTTTACATGATGTCCAGAAAAGTTTAAATGCTGTATTTGTCTCTTCTGTTATGCTGCCTATCACAACAACTGGCCACTCTGAAGGTTTTTCTTTTTAAAGAGGACGTTTTTGACACTCTTCCTACTGCGTTTACATCACATCCGTGTTTCTGTGATTGGTTTACGATGGGTTTGTTAGTCCCGCCTCTAGTCTCGAATTTGAAAGCGAAATTTTGAAACGGCGCAGTCCCAGTCTGTATCTCATACATGGAGCCAGGCTGGTTTGGACCTGCTTTAAGTTTTCATAGCGGAGGCTGCAGTCTGCAATCTGACTCTGAAAAATAATGAGAAAGGAGAGAGCAATAACCTTTCACATCCAGATGGCGTTCTTTTTTTAACTTGTCCTTAAACAAATATTACAGCACACAATAGCATTGTCCTACACTGCAAAAAGTGATATTGTTTTTTCTTAATTTATGTGCTACAATACTTGTTCCATTGGCAGATCATTTTACTTCCCAAGTCAAAATTACTCAAAATATAGTCAAATATTCTGAATTCAAGCAAATTTAACTTATCAAGATAACACTTTTTGCAGTGTATTGACCAGAATTGTCTGAATAAATACCCTTAATGGACAAATCTGTTTCGTCCTTCATGTAACTAACTTTCAGGCTCTTAGTTTAAAAAATGCAGTAAAATAAACTAAGGATATTGCTATGTTTCAACCACACAACCTTGTGAGAAACAGAAACAGGATGCTAACCCAAATCTAAACATACAAGTTTTAGCAGGAAAACACATAGAAACTTCACATAGTTTGTACTCGACCCAGAATAATGTTTGGTGTGAATAGAAAAAGGGAACAGGAGCGCTGCCTTTCATGTCCAGATAGTGTTTGAGGATTAGAGGAAGCCTCCCAACAAAGGTTCTACTTCTCAGTTACAGCTCCAAACCCTTATTAAATTCAGGAAAGCACTATATTAATAATGAAAATATAATATTATTGTATGAAAAAATACAAATGTTTTATCCAGCCATCCATCCATCCATTTTCTTCCGCTTTATCTGGGGATGGGTCGCGGAGGCAACAGTCTGAGCAGAGATGCCCAGACTTCCCGATCCACGCACACCTCCTCCAGCTCTTCCTGGGGGATCCAAGGCCAGCCTAAAGACCTCGTCTTTCCAGCGTGTCCTGGGTCTTCCCCGGGGCCTCCTCCTAGTGGGACGTGCCTGGAACACCTCTCGAGGGAGGCGACCAGAAGGCATCCGAAATAGTTGCCCGAGCCACCTCAGCTGGCTCCTTTCGACGTGGAGGAGGAGCGGCTCTGTTCCGAGCTCCTCCCGGGTGACTAACCTCTCAACAATGTTTTAAACATTTCTAATCACCAATAAACCAAAGAACAATGTCGTGACATATTTTAGTATCTATTCAGACAACAACACTAATCATTGTACCCATATGAACACAGGTAGGAGTCTGGGCTGTTGTTACATAAATAAAGTCCCCCAAAATATTTGTGAATCAACAAATCAATTCAATAATGACTCAACTTTCCCATTTTTCTCACAGGTCCCAGAAGCATCCAAACCCATGAGTGTCCAGAGTCCACCGTGGAGGGACGACGACGGCGCTTCTCTCAAAGTCAAGCACCTCTCCAAGGACCTCCAGATCATCTCCTCCAAGCACAAGACCCCCGCGTACGGCTCGCTCGGCCCCTACGGCTGGCCCCAGAACTTCTCCCAAGCTCAGGACCAGTACCTGTACCGCCCGCCTCCCAAGACCAAACCTCCCGCGAAGACCTCGCAGAAAGCCAAGAAGATTCTGGGATGGGGCGACTTTTACTTCAACGTCAAAACGCTCAAATTCAGCCTCTTGGTGACCGGGAAGATCGTGGACCACATCAACGGGACATTCAGCGTTTACTTCCGGCACAATTCGTCGCGACTGGGCAACATCTCGGTTAGCATTGTCCCTCCGTCCAAAGCCGTGGGATGGGACGTGCTGAACGAGCCTCCGACGAAGACTTCCGTTTTGCTTCCGGAGGTGGTGTCGCCAGTTTCGATCGCGCCCCAGTCGACAAGCGCGCCTCCAATTATGGAACAGAAAGATTTGATGGTGGTCACCGAGCTGAACTGCCGAATAGAGTACCAGCGAACGAACCGGTCCAAGAAAACGAAACCGTGCCTCTACGATCCCGGACAGACGTGCTACTCGGAAAACACCCAGTCGCAAGCGGCGTGGATCTGCGCCAAGCCTTTCAAAGTCATCTGTATCTTCATCGCTTTCACCGGAACGGACTACAGGCTGGTGCAGAAAGTGTGTCCGGACCACAACCACCAGACAGAGCAAAGTCAGCAGCAGCTTTTCGGATAAAGATTGGAATTCAGAATATAGAAAATGAAGCAATTTTTCGAGTAATGGACTTTTAACGGTTTGATTGCAAAGCTTGTAATTTATCAGTGCTACATAAGAGAAAGTGAACTTCATGCAACCAATAAGTGAATATGATATGGCCTGTCTCTGGGTGAAACTATTGGATCAAGACAGTTTGTGGAGCATGCAACTACTCATAGAAAGTTAGCCTAGCACCCCACAAAAAAACAGTTGTGAAAAGATTTTAAAGACGTACAAGGCTCCAGAGTGTAATTTGGTTGCTCCTTAAATTTTCAAAAAAGGAGACAAAATCTTGTCCTGATCCTTGTCTCTCGCCCTCACCAACTCACATCCCTGTAAACACTGATTCAGGATGTACACAGCTCCAACTCAAAGGAGAAGTTACTCGAATGAGCATTTTAGGACCACTACAATAGGTTCCCATGATATCACAACATTGTAAAAAGTTTAAAATTGAGGTGATGGACAGGTAAGAATTCTCTGATGGTAACTTTGATGCGCAACGTTTTCTCTTTCAGCGCATACGAAATTAAGTCAAATCATTTTCTCATTAAGATGTTCAAAAGCGGTGGCAATATAAAAAAACATGTTTGTGACTTTGGTCAGATGACAGAACTTTCAGCCAAAAGATTAATAAAGCAGGTTTGTGGATCCAATCACTACAAAATAAGGATCAACATTTGTGGATTTTCTATTCTGACACTTTTTTCCTCTCGCTCCCATACTGTAGAGCTACTGTATTAGCCCCTGCTCTAACGGAAATTACGACATCATCAAATTCTAGAACATGATCACAACCTAGTAGTCCGATTCATAAGGTCTTCTAGTTACGATGCTAGTTTCTTGTCTTATAGTCAGACCTGTGTATTTTATTTTACCTTTACAGTTTCGGCTGCTACTAGTACACCCCAAGGACAAAATAGACCAACAACAAAGATGCAATGTAATATATGAGATACCTTGTTTGTCGTGTAACAAATCATATGTCGGGGAAACTGGAAGAGCGTTTAACATCAGGAAGAAGAAACACCGAACAACAATTAAAGCATGCACCTGAGCCACTTGACGGAAAGCTGAGTAAGAACTGCTAAAGTCTGCAGACCACTGCAAGACAAAAAACTATCTCATGGACTGGGATAACGGCCATGTCATCGGCAGAGAGAGCGACAAGTACCACCGTTGGATTAGAAAAGCCATCGAGATCCGGAAGCGTGCTCCCCAGACTGTGAACCGGGACGTGGGGGCGTTCCAACTTTCCCACACCCGGGACACAGTTCTCAAGAAGTCGGACTGCACTGTATAAATCAAAATAGAATACACAGGTCTGACTATGGGTCATTCCGTGTCAATTCAACCAAGAAAATGCACTCATGTCACAGATTTTGATGACATTTGGTGGAGTGATTGTCCTCTAGGAGAAACTGTGAGAGCCCAAATATTTTTGCTCAAAGTCATCTAATTAGTGAGATGTGGGCTAACGAATTTTCGGCCAATTAGCACGACATGCATTGCAAAAACGTAGCATTCACGTATAGCATTCTTTCCAGAAATGTACTAGAAAAAAATTATAAAATTGGGAATAGCAAAAAAGGTGCATCTCTCAATTTTCTTCATATTCACACCAAAGAAAGATCATCATGTCCACTAACATCCCTGAAAATTTCAGGATGGGCATTCCATAACTTTTTGACCACTCAGGCAAAATACATGGTACAGTGAGGCCAATAAGTATTTGTTCCCGCTGTGATTTTGCAAGTTCTCCCACAGCTTTAAAATGACCCCTGAATCAGCTCTCTAGGTGCCATACTTTTAGAGATATGGACGTTTTTGTAAAGCATGTCGTGCTAATTGGCCGAAAATTCATTAGCCCATATCTCACTAATTAGATGACTTTGAGCAAAAATATTTGGGCTCTCACAGTTTCTCCTAGAGGCCAATCACTCCACCAAATTTCATCAAAATCTGTGACGTGAGTGAATTTGACACGGAATGACCCCTATAAGAAAAGAAACTAGGCACGATCACAACCCACTGTGTATAAAGGCAGAGTCTCTCATGTTCTGTTCCAGTCATCGTCCCCAATCAGAACGGCCTCTGACGCACGATCTCAGGCACACACAGAACCACCACGCTGCATGCCTTCAATATACTGAAGGACAAAGCAAATCTTGTTCCACTACAAGAAAAAAAATCAAGCATAGGGCCTTAAATACATTTATTTTATGTATGTCTTTATTACCCAAACATTAATCGCTTACTGTGAACGGGGAAGCGAGGGAAAGGTACTCACATTTAGCCTATCCACATCGCCAAAGTAAGGACGAGAAAACATGCGTGGTTTAGCGCCTCTTTCAAAACTGTCAAATCAACTGAAACGATCTGACAGTGACTCACATTGAGTAAAAAACACTGACA
Source organism: Lesueurigobius sanzi (assembly GCA_900303255.1). Classification (NCBI taxonomy): domain Eukaryota; kingdom Metazoa; phylum Chordata; class Actinopteri; order Gobiiformes; family Gobiidae; genus Lesueurigobius; species Lesueurigobius sanzi. The sequence continues at coordinate 11,570 of OMNZ01073832.1, forward strand.
CACTGAACCATGGCTCGCAGAGTGAAGCAGTTTTCAAGACACCGAGGTCACGTGACCAGCTGTAGCATTCAGCTTTAGAAAGAGCAATACAAGCTCCAGAGCTCCGTTCAGATGAAGCTGTTGAGGAGAAAAACTTTTTGAGACCTTTTTGCCTTTTACTGAGCCTTTTGGAAAACAGTCTATATCAATCATCCGTTATTGCTTCTCGCTAAGTGCAATCGGAGGCGTGAGTCAACGGTATTGAAGATGGTGCAGCAAAAGAGCACCTTGGATTAACAAAACCAAGAAGAAGTCATGGTATCAGAACTAGCTTGGTGTGTTCACTGCTTTTTTTCTGGACATTAATGGACCAAAACTTCCTGTAGCAATGAACAAAGTGAAACATTACTGACTAAGGACCCCCTCTTGGATATAAGGACTTACACACATTTTTAAACTATTGGAAAGAATGAGGCTGAACAGCAAACCACTCTGCAACAGATATACAACTGTGATTTTCTGACTAAATATGATGACATAATGAAGATGTAACTTAGCCTGGCGTCACCAGCCTGACTCCATATATGAGATACATCGGAAGACAGTCTGGGATCAGAGAAACACTGATGTGATGTAAACGCAGAAGGAAAAACCTTCAGAGGAGCCAGGACAAGTTAAGCTCATTCAAAACAGAAGATAAAGCAGTGCTAAAACATGGCTCTGTTAACATAGCTGGAAATGACGCTTCGCTAACTCCCGCCTCTTCCAATGTGTCTCACACATGGAGACCGGCTGGTGACGCCAGGTTAGATGTGACTTTCTAGCCTGGTGTCACCAGCCTGGCTTCCTTCGTGTAATACATACCTAGGAAGACAGTCTGGGAGTGTGCGGTGGGGCCCAGAGGAAAAGCCTTCAGCACAGCCGGTTTTATGCTTTTAAGAACAATTCCAGCTCATGTTAAAGGAATAGATCACCGCTTTTACATGCATACATACAGTATGTTCTAACCTGGGCTTAGATGAGGCGATGCGTGGCTGTCTGGTCTTTGTGCGTGTCTTCAGTCCCGAAAGACGACCAAAGACGCTGTTAGCATTTTGCCTCTACAGTATAGTCCCATGGTGCCAAATTTCGGACAAGTTAGAAGCCACAAACAGTGTTGGGGAGTAACTAAATACATGTATTTAAAATACATATTCAGAATACTCATTTTGAGTAACTGTTTTCAGGTACAAATACTCTCTCATTTGAGGGTATTTCGAATACAGTTACTTTTCAAATATCAAAGGAATACAGAGAGGGAGAGAGGAAGGAGAGAGACAGAGAGGAAAGAGAGAGAGAGGAAGGAGAGAGAGAAAAAGAAGAGAGAGAGGAAGGAGAGAGACAGAGAGAGGGGAAGGAGAGAGGGAGAGTAAGGAGAGAGAGGAAGAAGAGAGAGGAAGGAGAGACAGAGAGGGGGAGGTGAGAGGGAGAGGAAGGAGAGAGAAAGAAGAGAGAGGAAGGAGAAAGAGAGACAGAGTGAGGGAAAGAAAGAAAGAAGAGACAGACAACAGTTGGTGTAAAAGTGTTGCTACATATTTTTAATCTTTTACCATATTTATGCACAAATATAAAGCAAATCAAGGTGAAGTATTCCAAGTATTCAGAATACAGTACACTGATTGGGCAAAGTAACTGAATACGTTACAAAATACATTTTAAGACAAGTATT